>CM076574.1:859148074-859340581 GCA_034641835.2 Pinus albicaulis
TGAGGTGTGATAGGGAACATAACACTTTGATCAGGAGCTAATACAACTCTTTGTGCAGGATCATAATTTGCATGACAATAATGAATGATTTCAGGGAAAACGTGAACTGTAGGAATAAAATACCTTGGGAGATTGGATTCCCACAACCCTATAAGATCTTGCCCCTTTGAGTGTTCGTCTCTGCAGCGACAGAAGCTCAAACGAGGACTTTCATCAAAATGCAGGTCTTTTATTTGGAAATCTTCATCTATGAGAGGCAAGTAGTCTAAATCTCGGTGAGGAGCATTCAAAGGAGTGACATTTAGAGCAGTTGGGGCCTCCATTTTGGTTCTTGTGGATTCAAAATGGAGGTTTCAGTTTTTCTTGCAGACCGGACGGGATATCTGACAAAAGAGGAAATTGGAACAAATTGCAGGTTTGGGAAGTAAATTCACAGGTTTTAAATCTTCAATGAGGACTCAGAGAGGACTTTTGACCATTTTTCAGAGAAAAAACACAGGAAACTAAGCTTAACTTGCAGTCGGGGCGCGGAATGATAAATACCTGTTTTTTAATGGAAACTGGTTCTTCAACAGGTAATGAAAAATGGCGGGGACGTTCTTCAATACTGGCGCAGCCGAATTTCTGAGTAATTTGGTGTATTTGCAGTGAAATTTGAAAATTGCAGCGGGAGCTTAGTCTCTTTCGGAAACTAAAAATGACTGAAAAAACGCGAAAAATGGCTTATTTACAAGTCAAAAGGGTTTTTGTCGTTTTCGAGGTGATGACGTCATTTGACGTACGGGGTGACGTAAGGAAGTGGGACCGGCGGTATGCGGTAAGCCCGCACCGCTTATGGACGAGGGCGGTAAAAATCGCAATGGCAGCGATTCCACAGGACGCTTGCCACGTGGAATGCTGAAAAGTCAAAAACCGCCCACTCCCCACTGGCTAAATAACTCACACGGGATGGGCAGCGGGATTGATCAGGACCGTTGATCAACGGAGGGATGATCTGAAGGCTGAAAAGGATGGGAACTTGTGTGGCTTCAAAGGTGGGCCCGTCGGGGTTTAAAAAGGTTTTAACGTGTAATCTAATCACCCCGGGGAGAAGTTAATAGGCGGGAATGGTTGTTAATTAGTCCAAATGACTAATTAACCCCGTGAATTTATGAAATGGATCGTGGCGGAGTTTGGCCATGTGGAATGGCACGTGGACAGAACACGGTGGCATAAACTTCCGCGGAGTTTATTAATATGTTTTGATATTAAACACACTTGTCGCATGTCTAAAGGTTTTTTGTATATTTTTTATTATACGATGAATAAATTAATATAATCAATTCATCATAGGGGCGGAATGTATATATAAGGCTATATTTTTTACCAAAGGGCTTTATAAAGCGGGGTATTTATTTTAAATGTGCGGGACTATATATACTTTGGTAAAACATTATAATAAGAGGGTTTTGGGGATATTTATTAGAAAAGGGAGTTATATACATAGGAAAAGGGATTTCACTAGGGAATTAATATAATAAAGTTAAATGTTAACATGATAAAGGACAAGGAAAATCAAAACATCTTTGTACATCTAAGAAAGTGAAAACTTATGAAGTAAATTGCACATTTTATCTTCAACACTTAAACTTAGAATAACAAGTTGTTTTGAGGAATTTTGTGGACTGTTGCATCAGTTTCCTAAGTAAAATAGGATTTTACTTAGGAAAAGTTAAAGATAGAAGATAACAATGATGAATTATTTGAAGTGCTCAGGTCTTTTTTGATCATTAGGCCGAGGGTCCGGTCCCTCCAGAAGTCAAGGAAATGCCTTGAGCCCCTTTGATCTCCAATTACCTTAGTACTTTTTGGGGGAAATTATTAAAACTCTTGAGGGGGAAAATGATGAGGGAGGTTAATGATTTTGACTTTGCTTGCTGTGATTTTCCAGTGTATTTCTTGCTTTAGTACTTGTGATGAGAGTAAAGGATCAACCAACATGTAGCAGCACCATTCATCAGATAACACTTTGTAGCACCATCTACCTACCCTATCCACTTAACACTACCATTTTGTCTTCTTTATTAGGGTGCATTTAGACTTGCAAACCCTTTTCAATCTTTTTCTTTTTTTACAAGACAAATCTATCTAATTCTACCCTTATTACATCCAAGGGCTCAGATTAAACTGTTGAGCACCTTTTATTCACTCTACCTAACTACTTATCTGCCAAGATTAAACTGTTTGGCTAGATTTTTATTCTCTAATCTATAACATGAAATTGAAATATGACTAAGCCAAGTTTAAACAGTTTGACTTATTCATGAACTGTGGCAAAAGTTCACAAGCTGCACATAATTGTTTTATTACAACAGATGAAAAAAGTAGTGGCATTTAGACTTGCACACTTTCCTTGGCCTTTCTTTTTGCTTGGGGTTCATTTCTTTCTCTTTTTGACCATTTTTATTCTTTTTACCCTTTGATCTTTCTTTTAGGGTATACCCTCTTTACATTTTTTAAATTTTTTGATTTTTTGGTTTTTTTTAAGAATATGGAACACCTTTGCTCAAGTAAGAAGGTTTGAACATATTCCACACTTCCATCAAGACAATCATGAAAGATGATACCTATTGATATAGGAGGCTAACACTGGCTCCACTTGGGGATGGCTTTTCCTTGTGGAAAGTCAAGAACAGTAGATCAGATGCCTCAGAATGTCTTCAAACTGAAAGTAAGGAATTTTCCTTCTTCTGGTAGCTTTATTTTACATATGATAGTGAAACTTTTGGAACTTAGGGCCTTCACTTCGGGCTTCAATTCCAAAAAGTCACCATCCAATCCAAACTGTAGTAACAAAAATAAAACAAGCAAACAATATATTATGTACAAGTTAGAAACATTTAAACATTTTAGTAAATTGGATCAAAATAATGCTTAAGCATTCGACCATTGACTGGTCCTTCTTCAACTTCTGAATTGTCCAAGTCCTTTAAAAAGTAAGTGTTGTTTCCCTGCAAGGCATGAATGATATAAGGCCCTTTCCACAAGAAATCAAACTTCCCATGTTTCCCTTTTTCTTCTCTTCTCGAATCCCATCTTAGGACCTTGTCTCCTAATTGAAAATCCTCTGCTTTAGTCCTTTTATCAAACATTTTCTTTAGCTTTTCCTGTAAGACTTGTGATCTTTGGTATACCTCTTCTCTGGTTTGTTGCAGGTGGATTGTCTGATTAATTCTTCTTTGAATGTCATTTGGCTCCACTTGAGCTTCCTGAAGTAATTTCATCACAGGGATTCCTAACGATGATGGGAATCTTGCCTCCAAACCATAAACTAACTCATAAGGACTAGTCCCAATGGATTTCTTGGTTGTAAGTCTGTCTGCCCATAATGCATAGGTCAGTTTCTTATGCCAGTTCTTTTTATTCTCCTCCAACAATTTCTTAATGATATTGATTAAACTCTTATTGGAGGATTCTGCTAGTCCATTACCCTGGGGGTAATAGGCTGTTGAATGGCCTAAAGTAATATGATATTTATGGCAGAAATTAATCATTTTCTTTGATTTAAATGCAGCAGCATTGTCTGTTATAATATTTTCTGGACATCCAAATCTTGAAAGTATGTTGGTTTCAAGAAACCCTATGATTACAGAATCATTGGACTGTCTACATGGGATGGCTTCAATCCATTTGGTGAAATAGTTTGTAGCAGTTAAAATCCATCTATGTTGCCCTGAAGAAGGGGGGTGAATCTCTCCAATAAAATCTAATCCCCATTGTTGAAAGGGTCTTTCTGTGGATACTGGTTTTAAAGGCAGAGGTAACAACTTTCTTTTACCCTCAAATATTTGACATTTGTGACAACTTGTTACAAAATTTTTTACATCAGAAAATAATGTTGGCCAGTAAAAACCAGCCCTTAAGATCTTGTCTGCAGTAGATTTCCAGTAGAGATGTCCTCCACAATCCCCTGCATGAAATTCATTAAGCACTTTATCAGCTTCATCTTTTAAGAGACAATTCAATAAAATTCCTTCATGATTCTTCCAAAATAAAGTGTTATCTAAAATACAATATTTCAAAGATGTCATCTTTAAAAATCTTTGCTTAGTTCTGGACAACCCTGGAGGAGCTTGCAGGTTTAATAGAACATGAATTATATCAGTATACCAGGGTGAATTTAAGAAAGCTTGACTGATCTGGGGAGTCGCCATCTCCTGCTCGTTATCCAGTTCATTGATATCTAAGGCTTGGCAATTGGTTTCTGTCATAAGTTGTGCTAGGCCTTGGCCTATTATCAGTTTGGTTGGCTTGATTTCAATATCATATTCCAAAATGGTAGCTATCCACTTACCTCGTTTACCTTCAATGCCATCTTGAGTCAAAATATCTTTAACTACTGCATTAGGCACATATGCTATCACATGAGAATATAATATATAAACTCTGAAATCTTTGATTGCTTTTACCAATACAAAAGCCTGTTTTTCCATAATATTGTACTTTAGAGGTGCATCCCTCAGTGCTTTACTAAAAAATGCTATTGGCTTTTCACACCCTTGGTCATCTTTTTGAAGTAAAACAGCTGCAACAGTATGTTCAGAAGCAAATGAAAAAATAATAAAGTCTTTATCAAATTTAGGACTGGTCAGAACTGGTGTCCTTGTTAAAGCCATTTTAATTTCCTCGAATGATTGTTTGGCTTCTACAGTCCAGTCAATGCTTGAATCTTTCCTCAACATGTTAGTCAGCAATCTAAGTAACTCTGCTAGACTAGAAATAAATCTTCTCAAGAAGTTGATTTTTCCTATAAATGCTTGCAATTCTTTTATGTTTCTGGGGTGGGGTATTTGCAAAATTGCTTGAATTCTTTCTAGATCAATCCTAATGCCATCTTTAGAAATGATATGTCCTAAAAGCTTTCCTTCTTCCAAACCAAACAATGACTTCTTAGGGTTTAAAGAAATTCCATATTTTCTGCACTTTATAAATACTTGCCTTAGGTGATCTAAATGTTCTTGATCTGTTTTAGAAAAAATAGTCAAATCATCTAGGTAAATTACCAGAAAATCATGTATCTCTTTAGCAAAAGCAATATCCATTGCTCTTTGAAATGTAGCTCCTGCATTCTTGAGCCCAAATGGCATTTTGACATATTTAAACGTACCCCATGGTGTGGTAAATGTTGTTTTATCCTGATCATCAGGATGAACCAGAATCTGGTTGTACCCTGAAAATCCATCCAGTAGTGATATTCTCGAAGATCCCACTACCCTTTGCAGAATGTGATCCATTTTAGGTAGAGGATAGTTGTCTTATAAAGAAACTTTATTCAAATTCCTTAAATCAACACACAGTCTGATTTCTCCTGTCTTTTTTCTGGTTGGTACTAGGTTAGAAACCCATTCTGAAAATCTGATAGGAGCTATAATCCCTGCTTCAAACATTCTTTTGATTTCCTTTTCAATTGAGGGTAATAAAACAGGATTAATTCTCCTAAGCTTTTGTTTGAAAGGTTTCTGGTCTGGTTTCAAAGGTATAGTATGTTGAATGATGGATGTATTATAAGATTTGAGGTCTTCATAACTCCAGGCAAAGACATCCTGGAATTCTTTTAATAGTTCAACATATTTTATCTTCTGATTTTTTGGAAGAGATTTAGACAACTTAACAATTTTTGGATGTTCTGGTGTTCCTAAGTTGCATTCCTCCATATCGGCTTTAACAGGTTCCATTTTAGGTCTGAATGGAATATCATTTGAGTCGAATAGATCTTCCAAAGGTGTTAATCCTTTGGGTAATTGATTATCTTTTAAATTTATGATTTCCGTTTCATCTATGATCTCATCAAATTCCATGTGTTTCAAATTTTGCATGTCTTTTTCAGTGAACGTGGTTGGATGCAGCATATGAATTGCATTTTCTATTGAAATTTCTATTTTTTGTTCTTTTTCTTGATCAAATTTATCAGCAGTCATGTCTTCATCTATATTACAGTTAGAAAACTCATTCTGAAGTGTCAAAAAACTATTGATTTGATGGTTATTCACAAATACTTGCCAATTCAAAACATTGTCGGGTATTGCAGGCCTGTGTCTTATCTCAGCTGAAAACTGATGATTAGGATCAAAAGGCAACTTACATGTACTAGCAAACATTGCTAAACCGTGAGCATGCAAGTTTTGTTTCCTGGGAATCTTGGCAAGTTGGGCTTGTAGAAATGTGTTGAGAATCTCTACAACTGTCTCTCGGTATTGTTTCAGTCTCATGTCCTTTGTTGCACATTCTCCTTTAATCTGTTGGATAATTAGTTCAGAGTCACCTATGATTGATACCCTAATGCCTCCTAACTTCTTGACATGTTTAAGCCCCAATAAAAGAGCTTCATACTCTGCCATGTTGTTAGTGCATTTGAAATTTAACCTATAAGCATGACCCTCTGCATGATTGTTCTCTACATTGTGTAACCAAATTCCAGCTCCTGCACCTAGTCTGTTTACTGAGCCATCAAACTCTAAATGCTATAGAATTTCATGTTCGTAATCTTCATCAATTGTTTTAACAGATTTTCTGACAAGAGCTAGTTGTTTAGTTTTTTCAGGTTTTTCTTGGTCATCTGGTGTTTCTTTGTTTTCAGATATTTCTTCAATTTTGACAGTGGTTTTGTTTATGATTTCCATTTCAGGAGCTCCTATTTCAGTAGGAAGATCTGACTCAGCATTGTATAGAATAAAAGAATCCATGTCTGAATGTACAGAATAAACAGGGAAGTTTTCAGGCTTCTCTTGGCTACTCACTAAGTACTTCATTAAAGTTTCTCTATATAATCTTTTAGGCTGACCAAATACTGAAATAGTTGCATAAGACATGTCTAATTGAATAGATCCTCCAAGTTTAGCACCCCAAGACCTAGACAATAACATACCATATTTAGGTGGAATATCAGCAACTACTATGTCCATTAAAACAGACTTAGCAGGGTATTGAACCAAAGTTACACACAGATCTTTAATTAAACCTAAACATTTTACCTGACTGGAATCAAATGAAAATAAATCTTTGTATGGTCTGGTAATATCTAGATTCAATCTTTCCATTACTGCTTTTGGCATCAAATTGTGAGATGCTCCAGAATCAAGCATTGCATTATGGAGTATCTTGTCGTGAACATTCAGGCTTACATAAAATGGAGGAGTTCCCCCACTTTCTGGTTTGCCATTAACCTCAGGGCCAAAAAGAAGTTTGGGTTGATCATCAAGAATATTTACTGAATCATCCAATCCAGTAATATTAATGTGTAAAGACTTGGAAATCTGATTCCTATAGACATCATGTTTAGCCAATTCTGATAAAGGAACAGCTATCTTGAGTTTGCCTATTTCAGCCTCTAGATTAAAGGGTTTTTCTGTTTGAGCTTTAGTGTTTTGCACAGTTGGATTTTCTCTGTTTACTGGATCTTCAATGTTTTTCTCTTTTTCATGAATGAAGTTTTGCTTTGAAGATGTTTCAGGACTAACTTCTACTGTTTCTTCTACAGTTCCTACATGAGGAGATGTATTGGATTGCTGTTTGTCGATTGGTTGGTTGTCAGAGACATCTTCAATTATTGGATTTGAAAAACTAGGAGTTATCCTAGGCAAAATTTGTATTTGGGGAATGTGTTGTACAGGGGAAGTATTTTGTACAGGGGGAATGTTTTGTTTTCCTTTGACATTTTGTTTTGTGGTTTTCTGTTTATTTTTCTCTGGTACATCTATCCGTCTACTTCTCAAGTTGTACTACTTATGAACCTCGTAGATTGCTGTGTCATATCCTTCTTTGAAATCAAAAGTCTCACCTGAATGAGTGTGGAATGTTTCAAGGATATGATTCTCTTGATCATCCTGAGATAGGAAGATTTCTGATTCATCTTTGTCCTCATTGACATTGTTTATTTCTACATCTTCTGTAGGTCCTTCTGAGGTCGATCCTTCAACAAAGTTTTCTTGGAAAGGTGGTCTAATGTTTTGATCAGGGACATTCTTTCCAATATTTTGGTTCAGATTCCTCCTAAAGTTTGGGTTTCTTGCAACATTCTAGTTATCAGTAGCAGACTTTCTTTCAATGGTTTCCACTCTATCACCTAATCTTTCCATACCTTTAATGATTACATCCAGCTTCTTTTCAAAAGCTGAAGGTTCTTCCTTCATAGGCATTCTTCTCTCTGCCCTATCTCTGGCTCGTTTTTCTATCAGATTTGCTTCTACGCTCACCACTATGCTTTGCATTTCCTCTAATGTTTGAGGAGCTCTTTCCCTAAGAGAATAAGCTATTTCAGAGTCAAAACCGTCTGGAAATTTGACCAACACGTTATTAGGTGGGGGTCTTAGATTCAGAGGAACTGCATGATATGATTCATTAAATATTATGATGTAATCTGGTACGGTTTCATTTGGTCTTCTTCTTAATTTTTCAAATTCTGATAGCATCTGGAGAGGATCTTTCTTTTTCTCCCATCTGTTCAAAAATGCCCTATACAAAGCTTCTAGGTCAGCAATACTGTTCGGGGTGAGAGCCCTAAACCAAGTTCTAACTTCTCCGGTAAGACTTTGTACGAAAATTCTCATACGGATATCATCAATATCAATCTCATAAAACTCAAAGTAATCTGTCATCCTTTTGGTGTGTTGTTGAGCTGTGTAGGTACCTGATCCGTCAAAAGGTGTGATCTTACTTTGGTAATCTGGTGGTAAAGCTGGAGGGTTGGCTGGTAATATTAAAGGGGCATATCGATTGGCCATTGGAAGATAAAGTGGAGTAACAAGAGTAGCCGGTCTAGTAGGAGGAGAAGGTGGTCTAAAAGGAGGAGATGGAGGTCTGACAGGTGGAGATGGAGGTCTGACAGGTATTTGAAAAGTGGCTGAGCTCGGAGATGCTTCAGTTATTACAGAAATGTTTGAGCTTTCTTCAAAGGCTTGCTCAGATTGAATGGAGTTATGAAATTCTCTGTCGAGATGATGCGAAACAAATCTATATTGCAACTCTTCAAAGAACAAAGGATCTGGAATTAACCTAGATAATTCAGTCTCAGAGAAATTTACAAACAAAGATGTTTCAAATTGTGCATCAAAAGGAATGTCATCAATATAAATAATTTTCACAGGACAAGATGTAGATCTAGAAAGTGGTCTAGAACTACCTGTACTTTCCTGACTTCCTCTTTCAGAACTTTCTTGACTTCCTTGTCTTCTAAGAATCCTAGGGATCAGGTTTGGATTTTCAAAAATTGGTGGTGGATTTGGGTCAGGGTTTGACCTAGTATGTCGAATCCTTTCTGAAGCCAGTTTTCTTAGAATATGTGTTTTTGAATTTTGGGTTTTATTTGAAAAATAAATACAACTTCTACAAATTCTTTAAGAAATAATGATATGTGATTAAGATTTCCTCAAAGATCTGTTTAAACTAGAGAATCTGATTGAAAAAATTGAAACTAAGATTCAACTTATAAGCTAAATCAGAGATAGACTGAAACAGCATTTATTTACTTCTGCAATTGCATAGCAAAAGCAATTTCAAAGGCTTCCTGGCTGATATTCAGACTCTGTCTGTAGATTATAAATCAAACAATAGTATCAATAAAATGATTCAGGTCCCCAGTATGGTCGCCACTATGTTATCACTCAGGTTTTCCCAGAAGTTGTGTAAGAGGAAAGTATACCCGAGGTAACCACAAACCAACCTTTTAGATGCAGAATCTAGCCAATCTGCATCCAGAGAGGGCTCTCTCTTTATGATTTATCTTTGTTCTTGGAAGGTTTTAGGCTAGTTATAGATTCAAGAGTTTGTTTTGGGAAATGGTGGAATCCACAAACTAAGGGCAAGGTTGAGGGCTTTCAGTCCATTGGGCTATGGAGTCAAAGGATGGCTTTACTGGATTTCTATTCTAAACACAAGATGGTATTACAGGGCAAGATAGCTAGACAGAGAACAATCCTTAGAATTTAAAGTAGATGGGATGATCTTGAATGGATGAAAGGCAGCTAAGAATCTTTCACCATGTTCAAAAGAAAGAAGTGAAATGACTACAAACAAAGAGCAATGAAGGATTCTTTATTATAGTAATCAACAATGTTTAAATTAGCAAAGCAGGAGCATTTAAGAATTCATGCTTATAACTAATTTAGAAGAAAACATTAAGAATATTCACATTTGAAAACAGAGTACAATTAAGCAAATTCTGTTTCAATCCTTTATGTAAATTATTCAGAAATGGATATGATGGTATTATAAACTAATATAAAATTTCAGACAAAGGGTAGAAAAACTTATTGAACTGTAGTCCAACACATGAATCCTGCAACAAGTCCAGTGCTTCAAAACGTCATCCAGTAAGCCACAAGTAAATTTGTCCAAAAGCTTTTTATTCCGAAAACCTCAATGTTACAGCAGAGTAATAGAATCCACCCTTCAAAACTCTCTTTGAAGGCTTATTTATACAAATATAATCCTAACAATCTTACTCTATCATAGCCAATAATTCAGGCTGATTTAAAGCATATTTTCAACAAACAAGAGACACATGGTCTCGTAAATAGAATAATGAATAACGGCTGATGTGTTGTTCCTTTCTTCATGGACGTGCTAAGGATAAGTGCTCAAAATAGGGCTCTGTGCTGTCCTTTGCGTATTCCTTTGACTTGTTGAATACTCTTTCTTCTCACTGATACTCTTTGACCTTTCATCTGATACTCTTTCATCTGCATTTCTGTTTTTTACCATTTACTCAATAGTAAAGATAAACTTTTATCCTGAAAACATTTTTTTACAAAATTTCCAGCATTTCCTTCCACCACTGATCATCTGGTATCATTGTTCTTCTGAGCTTCCTTAAAGTTTCATCGGCTTCAGTAAGTTTATAAAAAGTGGGCTCGTTTGGAAATAGATATTTTAATTCATGCTCCAGATGAAATAGATTCCTCACTTTTTCATAAATACTCTTCCCAGTTGGTAATGCAGGTTCTGATGAGCTAGTAGAACCTATATTAGTAGAACCTATCGTTGTATTTTTAGCATGAGCTTGGATTCTTTTCTCATAGGTTTCTAAGTCTACTATTTGATCCTCTGTGAGCATGGGACTTGGCAAATCACTGTCCAGCAGAGCTTGAAACTTTTCTCTGAAAACGTTGATGTCGACCAAAATATCAGTACACTTTTTTTCTAGATTTTGCATGAAAGTTCTCTTGGTGAAAATCCTCTTTGCTTCCAAAACTACACCTGTTCTGTCATCAATTCCTAACAATGCTAGCTGTTGTTTTGTTCTGGAATTTAAAAACTGAATGAGCTGTTGGGCCAGCTCTGGCTTGCCTCTTAATTCATGTCTAGTTTTATTTATTTCTTCTTGAGCTATCTTGACTAACTCATTCTGCTCAAAAATAGCTTGGATGGAAGGCCAAATATCTCTTATTAAGTTGATGATGTTGTCCCAAAGAATATCATTTATTTCGTTCAGAGGCTTTTCCAGTGAAAGATCTTTTTGCAAAGCCTCAACCAATTTCTCCAATCTTTTTATTTCCCTGAGGTTGTCAGCAGTTGTCCTTTTTGATGTGTCATATTTTCCCTCCAATTTTGTTAATTGTAATTTTGTTTCTTGGAGTTCTGTGACCTTTAGCTGCAAACTCTCCATCTGTTTAATTAAATCCTCAGAATTCAAATTAGAAATGTTTACTTGAGATGGTTGTTCCTGTTGTCCTGTAGTTGTAGTACCTGTTGTTGAAGTTTGCTTGATGATTTCCTGTTCCTGCAATGCTTTTTCCAACTCCTTTTATGTTTCATTTAGTCGCTCTGTCAAATTCAAGAGCAACTCCATCATTTCTTCTTGTGAATTTCCTTTTATAATTTCCTGTGTCTGGGGGTGCCTCGAGGCTGGTATTTTCAGCTGTTTTCTCAGTGCAGCTATATCATCCTCTTTCTTTTTTATCAGTGCCTCAATACCTTTAGTGTCTTTGGGATTGTGACCCAAACCAATGATGATCTCTTCTAGAGACTTTATTCTATTGTCCTTGGCCTGTGAGGAGGCCCTTTCAATTTTCAATGTTGCAGCAGTATTATTCAAGGAATCTTGTAGTGTTAAAGCGGCCATGGCTTTGTTGGTGAGAGTGGAATAAACCATTTCTCCTGTTTGCCTATGAAGCTCTATCTGATCCAAGGGATGGATATCCTTTGCTAACACTTCAAAATTTGTTCTGGTGTAATCTGTTGCTGAAGTTGGCTTTGGCACCTTAGCTTTGAAGTGGCTCATTTGCATTTTACCTTGTGAAAGATCAAATGCTGACATCAACCTTTGCTGATTGTGAGGAGCCATTTTCATATACTGATCGTAGACCTTCATTTTCAATGGTTCATTCCTTGTTTTGATATTAATGAAGGTTTTCTTAATGTCTCCAGTATCCGTCTTTGGTGGTCTGAAAGAAGATACTTCAGTGCTCAACTGCTTTTGTATCCCTTTCTGGCTTATGTTTGTCTCACTTGCTGTACCTGTTTGCTGACTATCCTCCCTACCATCATCAAATATCTCATCTATAATCTCTACATCTGGAGGTGGATCAGACTTGTGTTTTTTGGCTTGATAAACTTGTGGGGCTCCTTTTGAAGGTGTGGTATCTGGAGCTGGCCTCTTTTTCCCTATTTCCACATTCAGTGGAGTTTGCATCTCTGGAACTTGGATTTGCTTTGCTGGTGTTTGAGAAGCCTGAGATTGTTCTGGTGCTTTGGAACTCTGTGATTTTTCTGCCATGACCAGGGTTTCAATGACCTGGACTATAGGTTCTTTTCCTTTACCCTTGGGCTCTGCTGCTACTGATGGGCTGTCTTCCTGTATAGCTTGTTGTAGAGTAGCTGCTGAAGATGTGCCAATGTATGGTACCTGCATTTGATCATATGTTTCTAGGTCAAATTTCTTCTCAACATCTTTCATAAGTTTATTCAATTTGTCAGCTCCACTTCCCTCTTCAACAAGTGTTCCTTTAACCCATTCATCTTGATTTGCATACTGCTCTATGTCAGGAATTCTGTGATGTATATAAGGAGATGACTTATTTTTTAACCTTCTTTCACAAATGAAACCAAAGGGGTCATAAGGGACCCAACGGAACGATGTCTGGAATTTTCTCTCTAATATAAGTTCTGCATCTCTCTCAGCTTCTCTAGAATTGCAAATGAAAGGACCTAACTGGCTTTTGATCCTTAACTGTGCTTTCTTCTTTACATTGCAGAAATGGATTACATCTGAGTTGTTCATCTGTCTAAAATATTCCAAAGCAAAAATTCTCATTGGTACATATCTCGGTAACTTGAATGGATGTAATTCACATCCATAAATCCTGATGACTGTATGGTTTTGGTACAAGTACCAATCCCCAACTTTGTAACTCTTTGACAATTGCAGGGTCTTTCTTATCTCAGTACTAAGCCTGGGTGGAGAAACTCCTGTTAACAAGGTTGTAGCAGGATGTACAAACTGATCAATGAATTCTGAATAAGAGTAGGGAGAATCAGAGGACAAATGAATGATGGGGGACCAAAAAATAACAGACCTGGGATTACCTTTAGCATCAAGTTTCTGAACAGGGAAAGGGAATTTGTCTGAGTGATAGAAAATTATGAGATGATAGATAACTGAGGAGTACTTGAAAACCTTTTCATCATCTAGCCTTAAAAATTGATCATGGATTTTGTTGGAAATGAAGGAAGCATAATCATACTTAATCTCAGGAGGCTGCCCAGGGGTAAAGATAGATAGCAAAGCCAGAGTTATCTCGTCTACATACTCACTGGTATTGAATCCTAAGACAAAAGATATTACATTCACAATAAGCCTTCCCAATTGATTGAAAAAGTAAAAACCATAGGGGGGAGTCCCTTTTGGCTGATGCTCAGGTAACATGAAATACTGACACATTGCTTTCAATTTCTCTGGAGTTAACAGTCTGGTTTTCTCAATTATCCCTTCCATGGATAGAGGTGCTAATTCTTGTTCTGGCTCAAATTGTAACATAGCATTGATAGCCTGAGGTGTGATAGGGAACAGAACACTTTGATCAGGAGCTAATACAGCTCTTTGTGTGGGATCATAATTTGCATGACAATAATGAATGATTTCAGGGAAAACGTGGACTGTAGGAATGAAATACCTTGGGAGATTGGATTCCCATAACCCTATAAGATCTTGCCCCTTTGAGTGTTCGTCTCTGCAGCGAAAGAAGCTCAAACGGGGACTTTCATCAAAATGTAGGTCTTTTATTTGGAAATCTTCATCTATGAGAGGCAAGTAGTCTAAATCTCGGTGAGGAGCATTCAACGGAGTGACATTTAGAGCAGTTGGGGCCTCCATTTTGGTTCTTGTGGATTCAAAATGAAGGTTTCAGTTTTTTTTTTTTTTGCAGACCGGACGGGATATCTGTCAAAAGAGGAAATTGGAACAAATTGCAGGTTTGGGAAGCAAATTCACAGGTCTTAACTCTTCAATGAGGACTCAGAGAGGACTTTTGACCACTTTTTCAGAGAAAAAAACACGGGAAACTAAGCTTAACTTGCAGTCGGGGCGTGGAATGATAAATACCTGTTTTTTAATGGAAACTGTTTCTTCAACAGGTAATGAACAATGGCGGGGACGTTCTTCAATACTGGCGCAGCGGAATTTCTGAGTAATTTGGTGTATTTGCAGTGAAATTTGAAAATTGCAGCGGGAGCTTAGTCTCTTTCGGAAACTAAAAATGACTGAAAAAATGCGAAAAATGGCTTATTTACAAGTCAAAAGGGTTTTTGTCGTTTTCGAGGTGATGACGTCATTTGACGTACGGGGTGACGTAAGGGAGTGGGGTCGGCGGTATGCGGTAGGCGGTAAGCGGTAAGCCCGCACCGCTTTTGGATGAGGGCGGTAAAAAACGCGATGGCAGCGATTCCACAGGACGCTTGCCACGTGGAATGCTGAATAGTCAAAAACTGCCCACTCCCCGCTGGCTAAATAACTCACACGGGATGGGCAGCGGGATTGATCGGGACCGTTGATCAACGGAGGGATGATCTGACGGCTGAAAAAGGATGGGAATTTGTGCGGCTTCAAAGGTGGGCCCGTCGGGGTTTAAAAAGGTTTTAACGTGTAATCTAATCACCCCGGGGAGAAGTTAATAGGCGGGAATGGTTGTTAATTAGTCCAAATGACTAATTAACCCCGTGAATTTATGAAATGGATCGTGGCGGAGTTTGGCCATGTGGAATGGCACGTGGACAGAACACGGTGGCATAAACTTCCGCGGAGTTTATTAATATGTTTTGATATTAAACACACTTGTCGCATGTCTAAAGGTTTTTTGTATATTTTTATTATACGATGAATAAATTAATATAATCAATTCATCATAGGGGCGGAATGTATATATAAGGCTATAGTTTTTACCAAAGGGCTTTATAAAGCGGGGTATTTATTTTAAATGTGTGGGACTATATATACTTTGGTAAAACATTATAATAAGAGGGTTTTGGGGATATTTATTAGAAAAGGGAGTTATATACATAGGAAAATGGATTTCACTAGGGAATTAATATAATAAAGTTAAATGTTAATATGATAAAGGACAAGGAAAATCAAAACACCTTTGTACATCTAAGAAAGTGAAAATTTATGAAGTAAATTGCACATTTTATCTTCAACACTTAAACTTAGAATAACAAGTTGTTTTGAGGAATTTTGTGGAATGTTGCATCAGTTTTCCTAAGTAAAATAGGATTTTACTTAGGAAAAAGTTAAAAATGGAAGATAATCAATGATGGATTATTTCAAGTGCTTAGGTCTTTTGATCATTAGGCCGAGGGTCCGGTCCCTCCAGAAGTCAAGGAAATGCCTTGAGCCCCTTCGATCTCAAATTACCTTAGTACTTTTGGGGAAATTAGTAAAACTCTTGAGGGGAAAAATGATGAGGGAGGTTAATGAATTTGACTTTGCTTGCTGTGATTTTCCAGTGTATTTCCTGCTTTAGTACTTGTGATGAAAGTAAATGATTAACCAACATGTAGCAGCACCATTCATCAGAAAACACTTTGCAGCACCATCTACCTACCCTATCTACTTAACACTACCATTTTGTCTTCTTTATTAGGGTGCATTTAGACTTGCAAACCCTTTTCAATCTTTTTCTTTTTTTACAAGGCAAATCTATCTAATTCTACCCTTATTACATCCAAGGGCTCAGATTAAACTGTTGAGCACCTTTTATTCACTCTACCTAACTACTTATCTGCCAAGATTAAACTGTTTGGCTAGATTTTTATTTTCTAATCTATAACATGAAATTGAAATATGACTAAGCCAAGTTTAAACAGTTTGACTTATTCATGAATTGTGGCAAAAGTTCACCAGCTGCACACAATTGTTTTATTACAACAGATGAAAAAAGTAGTGGCATTTAGACTTGCACACTTTCCTTGGCCTTTCTTTTTGCTTGGGGTTCATTTCTTTCTCTTTTTGACCATTTTTATTCTTTTTACCCTTTGATCTTTCTTTTAGGGTATACCCTCTTTACATTTTTTAAATTTTTTGATTTTTTGGTTTTTTTAAGAATATGGAACACCTTTGCTCAAGTAAGAAGGTTTGAACATATTCCACACTTTCATCAAGACAATCATGAAAAACTTCGGCACTATCATCCTATCCTCTAAATTCCCAATCACGTCCACACTTGGTCCACTCTCACGCTGCCCTCCAACATTCCATGAGTAACCAATCCTTGCTATATCATCTGCACCTAGTTAGGGCATCCAACACCTAGGAAACCCTTCCACATGGTTGATAACATGTTTCTCCAATCATTCCTCTTCTAGGACACCCATCCACCTCCATCAATCAAGAATACATATCCAATATATTGGTGTTGTCTCCTTTCCTTGGTATTTGTGCATTCACATGATTGGTTAAGGAACACAACACTAACCGCAAACCACTGCCCAAACATAGTGTAGCCTTCTCCCAAAGGCCTGCTTCATTTATTGTCCACTCTAGGCTTCTTGTGTATTATTTTTTGCCTTGTTAGAAGCACACAATACGCCCTATAATTTATTGTCCACAAGAGAAATAAAAAATTCCCACAAATAAGGAAACAAACTATTGTTTGACTACGTTATTCCTAGGATTATTTTTAGCTGGGGTAGAGAGCCTTTATTAGGCCTCTCATCCCTCCAACATGTTTCTCCAATATGTTGTTGTAGTAGCACTTTCCTGTGGCCCAAATAGTGATAGATTACACCATAAATATGAAAAAATTCACCCAATTACATACCTCTGATTTTCGGCTTGAACTGGAAATATTGGACTCCAAGAACTAGAGAAAAACTACCCAAACATTCCACTGAAACACCACATATGATGCCTTGGGTTTGTGGCTTCCCTCTACAAGAAATACACACTTCAAAACAATGAATACCTCTTCAAAAATTCATGCTCCTTTCCCTAGCTCCCTTTCCTCATATCCTCTACCAATTTCAGAGCTTATTATGATGGAAGATGCATTTAGATGTGTGAAATAGCCTCTCACATCACCTATATTTACACTAATCTCATGTGGAAATGTCCAGCCCTAAAAGGAAACTCTCCAAGCCAATCTCGACTTGTCCTTTATGCCACAAACCCATACATTAACTTAAAAAATTCATAACTCAAGTTTTAGAGTTCTTATTTGAGTGATTTTCAAAGTGTTGGAATCGCCATGCCAAGATCTATCACCTCAAATTTTCTCATGCTCAAATTCATCATGGTTTTGGCCCAAATTCTAATGGGTACAAAACCCCATGCTTGGGTTCCAAGCCCACAAGTGACTCTTGTGGTGCTTTTCCCTCCAAACCCTAAACCTCGGGGCTTTGAGCCTCCCAAGCTACACAAAAATCAACATTCCCTCTTAACAAGGGGGGTACTTCCAAGACTAGGAAGTAACCATCATCATCCGGAAATACTAGCTCATCTTTCGTCAGGTGGCACCCTCTGATAGGGCCTCCAAAAACCATATAAAACTGAAACTTTTGCCACATAATTTTTTTTTTGAAAATGACAAATTTCTGAGTTCAAAAGTCCTGTTTTGGAAGGTTATTGGGCGTTTTAAAACTTCAATATCTTCTTCATATGACTTCATATTTGGGTTCTGTTCACGGCGCTAGAATCGCAACGACGAGGCCTATCCAGTCATTTTGTTCGCAACCAATTCTGAGCAATTCCAATTTTGAGCATTTTTTTTCCTCTTGGACATGATCACCTGATCACACCTCCCCATTGGGAAGCTTTTGGACCCAAAAATCCTTCAATTACCTATTAATAAGATGAGGGTATAGATCCCTCACCTTTTTCCACCTCAATCCACTTTTCCTTACTCGGTTTGCTGCCTTTAAGACCAACCCGAACATAATCAACATTTCCCCTCCTCAAAGTGTGTGTCCTTCTGTCAAGGATAGCATCCTCTTTCAGCTCATCCAAAAATTCTAGTGGGAAATCCTCTATGGATGGCAGCTGAATGTCACTTTCATAATAAAAAATTAAAGGAGGTTCATACAAACTTAAATTTTCCACATTCACAACAGAATACATTTGCATATATGAAGGAAAATCTAGTTGAAAATCATTATTCCCAACTTGTTTAAGGATCTTGAATGGACCATAATGAATAGGCTTCAGCTTTTTACCTTCTCCTTGCATTCTTTCCTTACTAATATGTAGCCAGACCTCATCTCCTTCTTGAAACTTATGATCAACTTTGTGTTTGTCATGCCTCTCCTTGTACTTGCCTTGACTTTTTTCAAGTTGTTCTTGAACCTATTGATGTATGAGCTAAATTATTTCAATGAACATGCAAGCTTTGTCAATGTCACTATGCCCATCAATGGCCACATCCTTCTCAAGAATGAAATCTAAAGGTGACTTAGGCAAATACCCAAAGCAAGCTTCAAAAGGTGAAGTATTTGTAGAAGAGTGCTTGGCTCGGTTGTAAGCATGCTGAATATAATGCAAGTGCTCATCCCAAGGCTTGGGATGATTGCTGCAATAAACTCTCAAAATATGTACAATGCTTCTGTTCACTACCTCTGTTTGGCCATCTGTTTGCGGATGGAAAGCAATACTCTTCTTCAACTTGGTGTCCATCATCTTCCATAAATTGGACCAAAAATTCCCAACAAATATGGAATCTCTGTCACTAAAAATAGAAGTAGGCAAGCCATAATGAACCCATACATATTGAAAATATAAATCAGCAGTTTGTTCAGCAGTTATTGATTTCTTACATGGAATAAGAATACACATCTTGTTGAATATATCAACTACTACATAAAGATAATCATGTTGCTTTCTTGATAATGGCAGGCCTCCAACAAAATCCATAGAAACACTTTACAATGGTCTAAAAGGTACCGGAAATGGTGTATATAAACCAAGCTTCCTATTTCTAGGCTTTCTTGTAGCACATAATGAACAACCTCTAATGAAACGTGAAACGCTATCTACTATGTGAGGCCAATAACAATACCCCTGTAAATGTGCCACCATTTTTCTTACCCCAAAATGTCCAGCAATAAGAGAAGAATGAGCTTCTCTCATGATGCTTAGTCTCTCCCCCTGTGATATACATAGCTTGCCCATATGAAACAGCAAATTATTATGCAAATGATAATCATTCTCCTCAACATGATTCCCTTCACTCAAGTTAGCATACACATCCTTAAAATCAACATCTGATGCATATTTTTCTATGTAGCTCTCATGTACAATAGAATCATTCTTAAGTAAAGTAGTAGCACTAATAATAGGCCTTGAAAGCATACCAGTAACTTTATTGAAAATACCTTTCTTGTACCTTATTACCAAGTGAAATTGTTGTAGGAAACCCATCCATCTGAAATGTCGTGACTGCTGTAATTTACTTTGCGACTACAAGTATTGTAAAGGCTGATGGTTGGTATGAAAAACTGTTTCTTTGCCCATAAAATAGTGTTTCCACTTTTTGACGCTTTGTACCAACACATACAACTCTTTATCATATGTAGGATAATTCACAACAGCACCATTAAATTTCTCATAATGAAATGCGATAGGCTTACCATGCTGTAAGGGAACTGCACCCATGGCATAATCACTAGCATCGGTCTGAATCTTGAATGGTTGTCTCAAGTCTGGTAATGCAAGGACTGGAGCTGAAATTATCTTCTCTTTAAAAGACTCTAAAGATTTTTATTGCTTGCCTCCCCATTGGAAATCACGCTTCACACTTGTCACTGCATGCATAGGAGCAACTATGGCAGAGAAGTTAGAAATAAACTTCCTCCAATACTGAGCTGCACCCAAAAAACTTCTTACCTCTGTAATGGATTTGGGAGTAGGTCAATTCATAATGGCTTCTACCTTATAAGGATAAATTCTCAAAGCACCTCCTCCTATTATGTGTCCTAAATAAACCAAATAAGTCTTTCCAAATTCACACTTTGACATTTTAAGAAACAACTGATTTTTCTTCAAAATATCAAGTACTTTCTTAACATGCATGACATGCTCTTCTCTAGTCTTGCTGAAAATTAATATGTCATCTAAGTAGACAATAAAAAAATCCTCAAGAAAAGGACGTAAGACATCATCCATTACCTGCATGAAATTTGTAGGTGCATTGCATAAACCAAACAGCATAACAAGCCACTCAAAGAGTCCCTGTTTGGTTTTAAATTTTGTCTTCCAAATGTCACTTTCTGCAATTCTAACTTGATGATAACCACTACGTAAGTCTAACTTAGTGAAATATTTAGCATCTTTCAGTTGATCTAACAAATCATCTATCCTTGGGAGTGGGTAATGATTCTTTACCATTATCTTGTTCAATGCCCTGAAGTCCACACACATGCGCCAAGTTCCATATTTATTTCGAATCAACACTATCGATGACCCACATGGTGAAGTGCTTGGTCTTATGAACCCTTTGTCCAACCATTCTTTAATTTTCCTCTTGATTTCAGCATTCTCCATGATAGACATGTGGTACATGCCTACGTTAGGAAGAGGACAATATTGATGTAACTGGATTTCAGGCTGAATCTCCCTTTTAGGAGGTAAACCTATCGATTCCTGAAACATCTCATGATGTGCATCAACTACATCATATAAATCTGATTTAAGCTTGGAATCAAAATTTTCAAATGACTCGTGATTCACATCAACCTTAGGCTTAACCATAAGAAGTACAAAACTCTTACTAGAATTCACTAGCCTTTTTACTTGTCCCGCATTTACCATCGCTATATTTTCCTTCTTGTGATGTGTTCTGACAATGAACTCCTTGCCATATTTAAAGAGATGATACTTATTTTCATGGCGATGGAATATCTCTTTCTTGTCAAATAAGTAAGGACTTCCCAAAACAATTCCTGATATATCAAGCGGTACTACATCAAGTTCAACTATGTCAATAAAGTGTGCAGTAATCGCGAATCGCAATATGCGCTTTCTTGAGACTTGTAAGTTTGCATTCTTGCATATCTACCCAAGTGGATAAGGCATTGGATGTGGAATGGTATCAAGTTTAAGCTGTTTCACCAAGTATTCTGATATGATATTTTCTTATGACCCACCGTCAAATAGTGTGTCAATTTTTGTATATTTTGAGACTACCCTCACATGGAACAATTAAATTCTTTCTTCCTCATTTGGAGCTTTTACATGAGAGTTTGAAGTACTAGTGCTTGGCTTAGTTTCAGTTTCCTTTCCCTTCATACTTTTCAAAACCATGGCTGCAGTTTTGATTTCGTCACCTAAATCATCACCTAAGTCTTTTGGTGTAGTTGTAGTAGCTGTAGTTCTCTTCTTTCCTTTGTTTTTGTTAAACTGATTTTTTTTTTTAGGATGTAATTTCCAAGAGCTTTTCTCTTCATGGCTTTCTCTTGAAAATTGTTTAAATATCACTTTCTCACCCTCTTGTTTGATAGATGCATTCTTTTTTCCTTTTCCGTTAAAGGTTTTATCTTTGTTTTTCCCATTAAAAGGCTTGTTTCTACCCTCATCAAAAGTGTTTTTCCCTCTAGCCTCTAAATGCGTAGCTTGTACACAAACTTCGTCTAGACTAGTAGGATTGAACATAAGGATAATATGTCTAAGGTAGTTGTGCAAACCACCTATATATTTCAGCAAAGTATCTTGACTTTGTAAGTCTACCTCTAATAAGAGTACTCTTCTCCTAAACTCTTGGGTGTAGTCTTGTACATTTTGTCCCTTAAGCTGTCTGAATTTTTGCTAGTTCATGATAGCCTTTTGTAAATGAGCTAATGGATAAAATTTATTTTTAATTGCAGAAATAAATTCAGCCCATGATAAAGCGGTATTACCATGTTTTTTAATTTCATCCTTGATCTTGGCTTCCCACCATACCAATGCTACTCCATCCATTCTCAAAGAGGCTAACTGTATCTTGGTGTCATCATCATGAAGGTTCTGTATCCTCAAGTAAAGTTCCAACTGTCTGATCCAATTGTCAACTTTCTCTGCATTGACTTCACCGTTAAACATAGGCAACTCAAATTTAACATCAAGCTTTAAAAATGGACTTTTACCAGTGGTTTTAGACTTGTGATATTGATTCACTGAAGTTGAGGATGATGATGTAGAGGAAGAGGATGAAGATGGGGATGGTGGATCACCATTTCCTCCGTGTCCTTTCTTTGACCTGTCATCACTTTTCTTTCCTCCTGAAGAACCCTCTCCTTCTTTCTGGTTTTTATACCCTTCTCGAACAAGCCTATCATTCCTTTCTTGGTAGAGTATCCTCACCATCGCCGTCATATCCAAGAAAGCCTTTCGGAACACCTGTTCCTCTTCTTTGGGATCCATATCTTCAAGAGCTTCTCCCTCTCTTGAAGACATGCTTGAAGCTGCTTCTATGGCTCTTGGAGGTGGCTCTCTAACCCTTCTTGGTTGTGGATTACTTTGTACACTAACCAAATGTCCTTCACCTCTCTTGATTTTAAGCCTAGTAAGCATCAAAACTTGCAAACAATCAAATATATCTTTGCACAAAACAAATGCTGAGTAAAACTCTAGCTCCTAAGGCTCAAATCCTTAGCTCCGATACCATCTAATCTGAAAATGAAACTATTTTTATCTTCTATTCAAAATATTCATTTCCATTTAATTAAGTGTGCAAAGTGTTTGTCATGTCTTGCATATTAAGAAAAGTGTTTTTGGTAACTGTTTTTGAGTTTATGTGTGAGGGAATGTTAATTAAAATTAATGTTTAACATCTTGAATCAGAAATACATAGCAGAATAACTTCACCATAACAACACAACAACATGATGAGTCAGTTCACCCCTCCTAGGCTACATCTGTCAGGTCCAAGGCTCCCAATGGGCATGTCCTTGCTCTATTAGGTTGCTCAAATTGGTTTTACAGTGAGAAAGAAGCCTAAATAGGAAAAATATGTGAAAATGAATTCAGAAGATAGAAATAAGCTAGGCATGGCTTTTATCTCACCTCAAATAGTGAAGTGTAGCCCAATGTAGCTCCATTTCCCTCATGACCCTGATGGCTATCCAAGCTTCCTTGAAGTAAAAATGGCTGAAAAACACCTCTGTTGGCTCTACAACCTGTCCCAATGGCTCAAGAATGCTCAGAATACCCAAAATTGACTAAAATTTTGTCTATTTTGGTCGAATATGGAGAAAGTTATGATCCCAACAGTATTTTGCCTAGTGGCCCTCAAAAACCTCCGCTAAACTTGGCTAACTCTAGTTAGCTCCACCAGAAAGGTGGAATCTCCAAAAATGTCAGAACCGCGTGCTAAAATTGGCAGAAACAATAAATGTAACTATCGTATGATGGGCACATTCACATGTGATTTTCCCGAGCGGATAGTCTTGCTGGCGGATAAGACTTTAGTCTTTGGTTCTAGCCGCTGGGTCACATGCAATCAGGCTAGCCCTAAGGGGCTAGCCATTAATTCTTCTATAATTTTGAAAATGGTTAAGACCATGGTCATGCATCAGGGCATGGGTCTTCCGCCTTAATCCCTGAGGGCTTACCTTCACGTTTTCTGCCAGTTCATGAAACAACACGACTCGCCCGTGAGTGACCCATTTGCATTTGGGTCGAGTCGACCTCCGCCCATTTAACTAACCCGTTCAATTTTTCAACCAACCTGCTATATGCTGACCCTTTTGCGTTCAGCTCTGCACCAATACGTTCAAGGTGACTCGACTTCGTTCAGGTCGGGTCGGGTCTGCCCACCAATATATTTTTTAAACAAACTTTGAACCTTTGGCCTAGGGCCATGTGGCAGCCTCCAGGAAGGCCACGTGGCATCCTCTAATAGGGCCTCCAAAAACCATGTAAAACTGAAATTTTTTCCACATAATTTTTTTTTGAAATGACAAATTTCTGAGTTCAAAAGTCCTGTTTTGGAAGGTTATTGGGCGTTTTAAAACTTCAATATCTTATTCATACGACATCAAATTTGGGTCCCATTCATGGCACTAGAATCACAGCGATGAGGCCTATCTGTTCGTTCAGTTTGCAACCAAATCTGAGCAGTTCCAATTTTGAGCATTTTTTTCCTATTGGACATGATCAGTATCACAAAAGGGAGAATGCAGTAATACTAAAACAAAATATAAGAACTGCAGAAAAGTAAACAATAAATCTAAATACACATCAGATGCACATAAATAGTTGATCCATTTTATTATATGGAGGTGGATAAACTAGTACAACAGTGTTCAAAATATGAGACACTCAAGCCAAAGAGATGGCTTAGAATGACCTTAAAATGATCACACAAGAGGGACTGCGTAACTGCTGAACTATTGGAAGGAAAACTGCATTGTCCCTAATGCAACTGCTAGGACTACAGCTTCCGACAAAATAGAAAGTTAGATCTAGGCAGTTTGGGAGCTCTGATGATGCTGAAAATAGAGATATAGGCACTATGATGGATACCCAAGATAACCTAGAAAGGATTTTCTATATCTATGAATCTTAGAAAATCACCCTCTTAGGGCTTACACTATGTAGCTGCTGGGTATGCAAATCTACTGCAAGAACTTAAGATATTATGGCTGCAATGATGTGCAATCAGCTCTTTGCAAGAAGGGTTGATCCCTTCATTAGATCCTTGGGCTAAAAGCTCAATATCTAGCTCCTCCAATCTCCTTCATTGAAGATAGCTGTTGAATACTCAACAGCTTCAGAAAATTGTGCTGTAAGAGAGGAAGGCTCTATAACCTACTGCTAAATATATCAAATCAGTTCCGGAATGATGGACACAATGAATACAATGTGAGGAGATGATCCCTCATAGGATTTCCAGCTGAAATGCTAAAAATTTCCTTCATCCAATAGATCTACAAGACTGCATTGCGCAATCCTTGAGGGGACTGCTTCTGCATGGAGGTAAAATAAAATGGTCTGAATGCCAAATATAGATCTACTACTCCTGGAAGACTGAATATGAAGAAAAAAGTGGAAGGATGAATCCTCCACCGGTTTCTTAGCTAGAATGCTAGAAACAACCTCCTGAAGATGGCACCAGTGCCTGATGAGGAATAAAGCTCAATAGAAACCTTCCCAGAGTAGGCACTCAAAGTCCCCCATGGGTAAGGGTGGGATTTCTACTCGGAAACACCCTGTGCTAAATAGCACTATAGAATTAGCTAAACAGCATAAGTGTGCATAGAAATGTCCTAAGAAAAATCTAGATCTAAATAGATCAAAGAATAATCCAAGTCTAAAATCTTCCTTCTATTTTGCCTTCACCTTCATTATATAGATTGTGAGCCTTCCATAGCCTAGGCCCATCTCATAACTTCATTGTACATGTGGACATAAGTCTCCATGATTGACTATGTTGTATGTCCTCCATCATGTCTACATGTGATGATCACCCTCTCCATCACGTGTGCATTAAATGCACTACTTCCTCCATCGTGTGTGCATTAGATGCACCACTTCCTCCACTAACTTATTGTAATATTCCTAAATTAGTATGCAGCTAATAGGAATATTAGTTTTTCTCTTATCACCTACTAAGATGAATAAATGGGTAAGGAGGCCAATAAATAGCTTAAGTAGGCATAAAATCCCTATTGGTGTGAAAAGGCATCATGTTAATAACTGGATCGAGCACCCTCATGTGTGAACAAGGGCTAATATATGTGGAAAAGGTCAAGTTTGACCAAGTCAACAACATTAATATGGGAGGAGTGGATCATCAATAAAGGCAGCTCAATGTGAATGTAGATCAGTTTAGCTAGTCAGAATAAAGACACCTTGGGTATGAAAGGAGACAATGCATGGAGACTATGTCAAGGTTAAGAAAATCAAACAGTGTTGTAAATAGAAGAGTGGAACTCATGGAGACAGCGTAATTTTGGAGGAGGAGACTTTGCATGGAAGTAACCTCATAAATGGGTGGGACCCATGGTGAGGAATCTCATCAACTATATAATGGAGGGAATGGCATCCATATGAGGAAGGAATGGAGAATATGATTTTATGATTGGGTCTGTTTAGAATTATTGCATCCTTCAGTTGTTTAGTTAAGTTTGTTGCACTGTTTAGTGCAAGGGTTTTCCCATGGGGGAATTCCCTACTCTTCCTTGGAGATCATGTTTAAGAAATCTGAGAGGAGCTTTCTGGACTTCATTTCCACTATCTGACACTTGGCCAAGCAGTCACCTATAGCCACAATGCAGTCCCTTGGAGAAACCACGTTATTTTACATGGTTTTGCAGTGGTAGGGTTTAAACCCTTGTTTTATGAGCTAGTTTCCCAGGAGGAGGATCATCCTTTTTCCCGGAAAGCTAGTAAGAGGAGCTACAACCATTTATTTGCATGGTCAGTGATATTTATGTAGTGCTTCAGCCACACAGCATGACTCAACCATAGATATTCAGCATATGCTTCTTGTATTTCATGTTTATCAAGAAACCCTTGCCGGGTCATCTTGGATCTATGTAAATGAGACAAGATCTCTTTTTTGGAGCTTATTTGATTAATATATCATTAGATATATTTTTTCTCTCCATTTTGAGGATAAACCCTCAATAAAATATGTTTTCACTTTCTTCAGTAATTTTGTGTTGCAGTAGTCTTAGGGTTGTAGTGTTTTTGGGCTGTTTTGGGCATAGGAGGCCTCTTTAACTAAGTAAAAGTGATTTTTTTCTTATCTCCTTGTAGATTTGGTTGTTATAATGTATGATCTAATGGATCCATGGACTGCATTTGACTGTTAATGCATATATTTCTGAAAAATGTGTTTTATATTCATATATTGCTAATTTTCCCATTCGGGAATATTACAGTGGTATCAGAGCTCTAATCTTGGCTCAACATGTGTACTTAAAAAATTATGGAGTCTTCTCATAGGAAGGAGAAGATCTGCAAAAGGGATCAAGGCAAACCCTTATTGTCTGGAGGGAAGGAGCTCTCAAAACTTCTTCTTCAAACTCTACATGGTATCAACAAAGACATCAAAGAAATGAGGAGGGAAAAACATGGAGATCCCTCAACAATATTTGTACATGAGGAAAGCTCTAGTTCCTCATATTATGGGTGTGAGCATTCAGACACACCATTATATTTACAACACTCTACTAGTCATATGCTCATGGCAAGTGAGATGGAGAAAAGATATGTGCCAAAGAAGGAGACTCTTGGTGATTATTTGCAAGAGTATGAATCTCAATCTAAGAGGTTCAAAGATCACCTAAACTTCCAAGAGTTTTACAAGATCAAGGAGGAAAGGAGCACAGGGGGCAAGCAGCATGGTGTGGGTAGATTGTTTCTATCTAATTTTGATGGCTCACCTAAATGTCTATCTAGGGTTTGGGTGGAGGAGCTATACACCTATGTGCAACAACATCAAGTTTCAAAATTTGAAGCCATTAAAGTAGCAGCGCTGCATTTTGAAGGTAAGGCTTATGCTTGGTGGTTGTTTGAATCATTTTCATTAAAAAATGCAAATACATCTACTTATGCAAAGTTAATTAGAAGAGTAGTGGAAAGGTTTGATCAAAAATTTTATGAAACACCTTCTGTGGAGCTAATCAATCCAAAACAAACAAAACCTTTGCATGTGTTGGAAGGATCTATAAACCCAAATCCATTTTAGAAAACCATTGAGGGGGATGAAAACTTGTATACCTTTCCAAGGGAAAAGTCCCCATTGCATGATGAGCTTTCTTCTCAAGAGAAAGACATGGAGATTCCTCCTTCAAGGGAAGACCGAGATCTAAGGTCTCTCACTGATGATGAGGCATTCTCAAATATTGATGAGAAGGAAGAGAAGGCTGGAGGTAACAACGTTGTCATATCAAGAGCACATCTAGTACCTCATGAAGAGGAATATGGAGCATTTTCTCCAAGGATAGAAACTCTTGCACTCTTGCAAGGAGTTCCAAAGAATCTCACATATGGAGATCATGGCACAATCCATGTGCAGCATGTGCCATCATTGGAAAATGGTGAGATCTTGAAGATAGAAGGAGATAAAGGGGAGGACAAACATCATATGATGAGGAGCACACATCCCTCTCTATTTCAGAAGATTGATGCACAAAAAAGGCAGGAGGATTTTTGCAGTGAAGGCAAGGACAAATCAGTCCACACACATATACATCCTGCTATATGCCTTGATGTCTCTTTGCATGGAGGCATTCCACCAGGGAGACCCCATGATTGGAAGAAGAATAAAGTGTTCTCTCAACTTAGTGCAGCAGTGACCTATTTGGCTAAGGAAGGAGCCTTGGGAGAATTCACCACAATGTTGAGAACCTTTGATGGGTACCAAAGAAAGATGAGAAATTTTTTGATATGGACATTGCTATTCTCCACTCAGCTATTTGCGCTGGAAAAGGAGGATTCATAAATCTATGATGACATGAGCATGGTGTCAAATGGCCACTCCATAGCCTTGGAGCAAAAAATGATACTAATACATATAATGAAGATTTCTGAATATGACAAGAGGGTATTACCACTCTTGCATGCATGGGAAAAACTATGGAAGTTTTGGAAGAGAGAGACCTTTCAAGACGAGGTTGACTTCCATGCACTTCAATCTTGTCTTGGGAAAGATCTGTTGCAAGGGAGGCAAAAAAAATGGAGTAACAACACTCCAACATGTGACTTTGACATTGAGCATGTCAAGGAGGAGAACCATCATATGACAGATACTTCATTTCAGATTTCTACAATGCTGTCATTGTTGGGGAGCGTAGATCCATATTAGGAGTCCCAACCCTTGGTGGAATATTCTAAGAACCTATTCACATATAAGGTTATTGATGGACAAGTGATGGATAAGAGGTATAAAGTGGTTGATGGAGTCATCTACTTCCATGATCAGATCTACTTAAATGAAGACTCCAAGCTCAAGAAGAAGATTCTACATCTAGCTTATGAGTCACTCTTTTCAGGACATGTAGATTCTATTGAATCTTATCACACCATCATGAAAGAATTTTATTGGGAGGATCTCAAAGAAGATGTGCACCAACATATCCTAAGATATGTAACTTGTTTGATGTATGAGGAGGAGAGAAAACACCTTGCAAGGTTGTTTCAATCACTTCCCCTTTATGGAGATATGGGAAGGCTTATCTATCGACCTCTTCACCAACATGGCTACAACATATGGTAAAGGTTGTGTTTTGATGCTTATTTATCAACTAAAAATAGTTGTGCACTCCTTTGCCATTCAATTGCGGCACATTACTCCACAAGAGAGCAAACCTCTTTGTGGATTTTATGGTCCTTTTGGGACTATTTTCAAAGATTGGGATGACCACTTTATGGAGGATGTTGGGCAAGACATTTTTTGCTTCGATCATACTCAGCCAACACCTAATTTCCCCTACTATTGTCAAGCTTTTGAGAAGCTTAAGCCAGCAAGTAAGTGGTTGGATGACCACTTATCACAACATGTTTTGAGACAGCAAGAAGATGAACAATGCTAGACTCACCTTAAGGACTATTATCACCATCTAACATGCTACATGACACATAGTCTATTCTTATTTTTGGTCCCATATGGTGAAGATACTCTTTTCATTATATGTAGGATGGATTGGGAAAGAATGATTCTTGGAAATAAGGAATGGGATCATGAGAGCCCAAGTGCATTTTGGCTCTTTAATGACCATATCATTGCAACCCAAGATCAAAATTTCTATATCTATCATAAGTGGAGAGAGAGACAACACGAGCTGAAAAAAATCCTCTCTCATTTTCAGTTATGCAACCCACCTACATTGCAAGAGCCAAAGGTGGAGGAGTATTTTCATGAGCTACCCTTTTGCGAGGTGGCTCATTTTTTATGGATGATAGCTTGGGGATGGGAGATTCACATGGGAATGATGATTCCTAACACATTTCAGATTCCATGCCTCAAGAAGGCCTCTAGAAAACACATTGTTACCTCCGTGGGTGTTTTATTTTTTCATGATGATAACTATTTGGGATTGTTACCAAAAGCTAACTTGCATACTTGGGAGGAACAACTTGGAGATTTATTGATGAGATAACATCTTGTTACTTGGAGTATATTATCATATGAGGATGCTACAGGAGGAGGATAGGAGTCTCTTTTGTTCCATTGAGGAAAAGCAACATTTCGGAGGGGAGGACTGTAATATTCCTAAATTAGCATGCAGCTAACAGAAATATTAATTTTTCTCTTAACACCTAGTTAGATGAATAAATTGGTAAGGAGGCCCATAAATATCTTAAGTAGGCATAAAATCCATATTAGTGTGAAAAGGGATCATGTTAATAACTGGAACAAGCACCCTCATGTGTGAACAAGGGCTAATATATGTGGACAAGGTCAAGTTTGACCACGTAAACAACATTAATATGGGAGGAGTGGTGTTGGGCCTTGAAATTGTCATTCACTTCCATTAAATTTTCACCTACATTTCCATATTACCACCTTCACCCCACCTCCATTTCATTACATTTACCTTACCATTACCACTATTGGGTTACATTTATATTTTTCCAAACTTTATTAACTCTTAGCATTTTTAAGTGAATTTGTGGTCAAACATTAGAAAATAATGTGCATATGCTTATATCTAACAAGTGGGGTGAGATTGATGCCATGTGTAGGTCAAAAGGAAGCTTCTAAAATACCTTTATGTGGCCTCCCAAAACCAAATTCGAATTTGAGTGGAGAATATCATGGGATCATGAGGATATATGTCTCATTTCCTATTTAAACTCTAAGAAGACATGTGTATTGTCATTTCCTATTTTGATTGTAACTCTAAGATATATGGAGAGATTCACGGACTCTCATTAATGAGATAACTTCTCATATTTTTGTATCAATAGGAGAAGCTTTCTCCTATCAAGATATGTGAAAAATAGGAGAATAAGAGAAGGAATTATAGAATGTTTAACAAGGCTTGAGATGGAATGGGATGTAGAGTTGTGATTTTATCAATAAAGAAAGTTCTTTTCTATTATTGAGTTTTAGAATGTGAACTTTTGCAAGTTGGAATGCTATTGGACAATGAAAGGCCCCCCATCAACGATGTGAATCCATTTATAAATTTGTAATATTAATTGGTTCGTTTTACATGGATTCATGCAAGTAGTTTATTTTTCCATTTGGAATTGTTATTTTCTTTTCAAATGTAGATTTACCTCACTCCGTAATCTTATGTTTCCTAATAAGGATCTCAATAAAGTAGTGTTTTATCTATTTTCCAATTGAATTGCTTTGGAGCAATAATAATTAATACTTATCTATTTTTCTTTATTGTTGCTACCTTTTATCTTCATTAAAATAGAGTTGTCAATTGCTCTGTCAAACTGATATTTATGAAAGCCATTTTCAATATTCTAAATTCTACATTAAATGGATAAATATCTCACATATGCAGTAGTTGAATTTATCTTTCTTCTTGTCATTTTCTTGCCAAGGACTAAAGGCATAATTGATTTCTCCAAAGATACTTCAAGAGGTTAAAAGCTTCACATTTGAGTAGTATTGATAAGTCAATTATATGTTTGGTTGATCTTAGTTAGACTTTGCATGTTTTTACTTTCAAGACCCTCATTTGACTGAAAACAACAATATTTCTAAAAACTATTCTACAGAGAACTAATTTGAACATGTTAAGAACGGATGTTTGAATAATTAATTGTAATGCAACTTCTAGGTTATTTACAGAGCTTTCCTAGTACTTTAATTTAAAACAGATGTAATTAGCTTACTCAGACATTACTTTAAAGAAGGTCACTCTTTACAATTGAATAATTGGAGTAGCTATACACATCTTAGATACTTTCATTTGCATTCCTTGTTTTCTGTTCTAGAGCCTTAGCATGCTAAAGTACTATAAGTTACTAAACTCCATCTCAATAGGTCACACCTAACAATTGGATGAGAGATAACTGAGGGTACAATAGTTGATTCATTTCCTTCTTTCATAGGAATAGTAATTCTCAATTCTAGTCTTTTATAAGTAGATCCATGGATTAGGATTAACAAACCAATTAGATAGATGCTTTGATTTTTAAAACTAGGTCTTAAACTAGCTCTTAGCTTTAGTTTTGATTTTATGAAAACTAGATTAGTTTAGTACACTTCCTTTTCTTCCTTCTAAAGTTAAATTAGATTAACTTAAAACTTTTTCATAATTTTAGGATAGTCATCTCAAGAACTTAAAAAACAAAACCCCTTAAAAACAATATAAAAACACAAACACAACGAAGTAAGAAATAGGTTGCTTAAGCACATATGGTGCATCACACTTCATCAATTTACTAGCCTTGGTTGATAATTAATGAAAGAAATTTAGGAACACTAAATTGACTAAAAATTTTGGATGTCATTGCCATTTTTGTAATTAGGGTAACTGTTTGAATGTTTCTTATATCTTAAAAAAAAATTAATTAATAATTTCTCAAGTATGCTCTCCTCCTATGCTTTGTGATGCGGGATCAAAAAGAAAATTTTCATGTTAAAAATAAAAACAAAAAAAATAAAAAAAGGCTGGCTCCTTAGAACTGAAGCCCATGCATATGCATGAAGGCAACCTTTGAGCACGGCACTTGCGCATATGTGTAGGCCTTCAATCCACACGAATAGCCATACACCTCACCACCAATACAATAAAAAAAAGAACCTTTTATTTTCCATATTTTGTCTTCCTCAAGCAAGAGTTAGTAGAAATCAATTTTAAAAGTTGCATAGAGTGACAATGAAGCTGTATCGGATGAAAAAACTGCTGATGAAGAGAATATTGAAAATTGTTGATGAAGAAAATATTGCAGATTCAATTGCAGAGATAGACAATGAAAGTGTACCAGATGAAGAAACTGTTGATGAAGAGAAGATTGCAAACTGTTGATGAAGAGAAAATTTCAGATTCCATTGCAGGTAATTGGAATGAGGGTGATCAATCTGAACTTCTCTCTAAGAGACAAGCCATTACACATCAAAACCTGCAAATAAAAAAAATAAAACCACAACAATTTTTGTTTGTTGCAGAAATAATTGCCAGAAAACGAAATTGCCAGAAATGCGTAACTGTTAAAAACATATGATTTTAAAACGCATTTTCTGAGAAAACCGAGCTGAATTAGGAAAGACTACAACATGGGGTTTTTCAGGAACGGGGGAAATTAGGTATCTCATAAGAAATTTTCTATATTCGGCAGCCATTTGGGAGAAATTTAGGGTTCTTCGGAGCTCCGTTTTGCAGATTGCATGAGGAAAAAATGATTTGTTTTGAACTGTTTAAACATGACAAGTTGAAAGCATAAGAATCCAAGTTAATAACAAACTCTGCTCCACATGGCATGTGGTCTAAGAGTCCAATTTGATTTAATAAATTCGATTTTAGACACATAATGTGTCTCATGATTTAAAAATAATAATAATAATAATAATAATAAATTAGTTGAGAGAGTTGTGGCAAATTTTACATGCCCAATTCCACTTAAAAAAATTCCAACATAATAGATCATCCATCAATTGCATCATTATTATTATTTTTTAGAAACATTATCCATTAAAAAAATTGATGAAAATAATCTATCAAAATTAGAATGTGTTCATATAAGCCGGCTGTTGTTGTTTTTGAATTCTAGATTAGACTCATCAATGAATGCAATAATTCTCTTTGCAAAGTAGTTTTAATAATGGCTTTATGAACAAATATTAGATTGATTTAAAAATAAAATTAAAAATTAAAAAATTAAAAAATAAATAAAAATAAATAAATTATTAAAAAATATATAAAAAATATAAATATAAATATAAAAAATTTTACAACACAAATGAAGATTCAATTTGACAGATTTAATAATGACTTGCAGAACAATTGGAAGATTATTTAGATGATTTTTGAACATTTGGCATTAATATTGTTGATGTATATTTTTCTATGAAGTTTTAACTTGCAGGACACAACAAATCTTTGTGATGCCAATTATTTTATTAAGCACAGTGCATGAAGTCATCCGACAACAGGGAGTTGATTTATTTTTCATAGTTATTCATTAAAAATGGATTGTTATCGATATCATGAATTGGACCCAAATATAAAACTTTTTTAATTTTCATTAATATATTTCATTTGACATTTAATTTTTGCGTAAGAATCAAAAAGAAATTAGCTACTTATTTTTTAACACACTTATGTTCTTTATGTCAAATTTTTTTTTGCAGGTTTGGGATGATCGAATGAACATTGAAGGAAACTAATTAAGTGCACAACTGGTTTTCAAAGGACCGATTTCATGAGAAACATAAGAACAAGACCATATCCATATTCATCAAGACCATTACTCTTCCTCCCTTTTGAATTGTAAATCCAACCAAGAACTTCAAAGCAAGCCACAGTTATCTTTCCCAGCAAGAGTTAGTTGTTCATTTTCCTTCATTCACATACACTTTCAATTACTTTTTGTCTACTCCACAAATAAAAGTAAGAATCTCACCTACATGCTTATTACCCATTTTCATTTTCCATTTTCATCTTCCATTTCCATTTTCCTTCTTTTCATTTTGCAAATAAACCTTGCTTCAGTGCAAATGATTGAGTCCATAGTCCTTTGAGTCTAAGTTCCTTGCAAAAACACCTTGAGGCTTGCATGCCTTAATGGCAAGTCTTCTTGCTGACGAACAATGGGAATATATTAATGTCTCTTGTTCATCAGATCTTCTAGATACTCGACAACAGCAAAATTATTCGTACCTAGCAAAATGTATTTGGGCACCTTGACTCTCATTGTCATCAATGGTGGGAGTTCTCTTGTTGACCAGTGACATCCATTAATAGCCACTAAGTCAACAATTTCCTACTATGTTCGACATCAAAACATCTAATCACATAGCAGGAATTGTGCCAATGAGTTTTGAAGACATGAAGACTATCATTTTCAGCATTTTGGAGAAAATGAAGAATATATGCGACCACGATAGATCAACACCATTCTACCTGTTTTATAAAATCGAGAGGACGGTTGTAAGTGTATCGTTTGTGTAGAATTCGATAGTTTTAGTGGAAGAAATAAAAAGACATCTTTGTTCTTTTTCTCACATAACTTGTAGGAAACCATAGAAGATTATGATCAAAAATTTTCAGCAACACACGTACGGCTCATCCATTTTTCAAAGGGTTAAGTTAATTAAATCATTTTCTAACTTTTTACCATGTAAACCATGTAGAATTCCTTGAAAGAATGAAATGATAATTTTTGAAACATTTTCTCTTCCTCATTTCATAAAATTTCCAATACCATGGGTTTTGGGGGGGGGGCCAATACATTCATATTCATACTTTGCCATGTTCATATCACATTCAGAAACCCACATACTTCCAAAAGATAATAAATATTACATTATTATTATGAGCATACAATGGCTTTTCAAAAGTACTCAAAAGAGAATGGGATACAAACACAATCATGGTTGTCACACAAGAACCAACCATGATGTAATCCAATAAAGATATACTTTGCAATAAAAAATTAAATTATCATTATGCAGAGATCAAAGGTCAAAATTGGGTGCAACAACAAAATATGGTTGTAACAAAAGAACCAACCATGTTGCAATTCAAGTAAAACACTTTGCAGAAGTATGAAGTTATCAAATGATATCACACAAAGTTAAGCAAAAGCTCAAGGATAAAAAAGAATTAATGTAATAGATTGCATGAGGAAATGCAATAGATTCAACTGGGGGGTATGTTGGGCCTTGAAATTGTCATTCACTTATATTTCCATATTACCACCTTCACTCCACCTCCATTTCATTACATTTACCTTACCATTACCACTATTGGGTTACATTTATGTTTTTCCAAACTTGAATAATTCTTAGCATTTTTAAGTGAATTTGTGGTTAAAAATTAGAAAATAATGTGCATATTCTTATACCTAACAAGTGGGATGAGATTGATGCCATGTGTAGGTCAAAAGGAAGCTTCTAAAAGACCTTTATTTGGCCTCCCAAAACCAATTTCGAATTTGAGTGGAGAAGATCATGGGATCATGAGGATATATATTTCATTTCCTATTTAAACTCCAAGAAAACGTGTATTATCATTTCCTATTTTGATTGTAACTCTAAGATATATGGAGAGATTCATGGACTCTCATTAATGAGATAAATTCTCATATTTTTGTATAAATAGGAGAAGCTTTCTCCTATCAAGATATGTGAAAAATAGGAGAAGAAGAGAAAGAATTATAGAATTTTTTAACAAGGCTTGAGATGGAATGGGATGTAGAGTTGTGAGTTTATCAATAAAGAAAGTTATTTTCTATTATTGAGTTTTAGAATGTGAACTTTTGCAAGTTAGAATGCTATTGGACAATGGAAGGGTCCCCATCAACCATGTGCATCCATTTATAAATTTGTAAGGTTAATTAGTTTGTTTTACATGGATTCATGCAAGTAGTTTAGTTTTCCATTTGCAATTGTTATTTTCTTTTCAAATGTAGATTTACTTCACTGTGTAATCTTATGTTTCCTAATAAGGATCTCAAGAAAGTAGTGTTTTATCTATTTTCCAATTGGATTGTTTTGGAGCAATAAGAATTCATAGTTATCTAGTTTTCTTTACTGTTCTTTCCTTTTATTTTCATTAAAATAGAGTTGTCAATTGCTGTGTCAAACTGATATTAATGAAATCCATTTTCAATATTTTATATTCTACGTTAAATGGTTAAAAATCTCACATATGCAGTAGTTGAATTTATCTTGCTTCTTGTCATTTTCTTGCCAAGGACTAAAGGCATAATTTAGTTCTCCAAAGATACTTCAAGAGGTTAAAAGATTCACATTTGAGTAGTACTGATAAGTCAATTATACGTTTTGTTGATCTTAGTTAGAATTTGCATGTTTTTACTTTCAAGACCCTCATTTGACTGCAAACAAAAATCTTTCTAAAAACCATTCTACAAAGAAATAATCTGAACATGTTAAGAAGGGATGGTTGAATGATTAAATGTAATGCAACTTCTGAGTTATTTACATAGCTTTCCTAGTACTTTAATTTAAAACATATGTAATTAGCTTACTCATACATTACTTTAAGAAGGTCACTCTTTACAATTGAATAATTGGAGTAGCTATACACATCTTAGATACTTTCATTTGCATTCCTTGTTTTTTGTTCTAGAACCTTAGCATGCTAAAGTACTAGCAGTTACTAAACTCCATCTCAATAGGTCACACCTAATAGTTGGATGAGAGATAAAGGAGGGTACAATAGTTGATTCATTTCCTACTTTCATAGGAATAGTAATTCTCAATTCTAGTCTTTTATAAGTAGATCCATGAATTAGGATTAACAAACCAATTAGATAGATGCTTTGATTTTTAAAACTAGGTCTTAAACTAGCTCTTAGCTTTAGGTTTGATTTTATGAAAACTAGATTAGTTTTAGTACACTTCCTTTTCTTCCTTCTAAAATTAACTTATATTAACTCAAATATTTTCATAATTCTAGGTTAGTCATCTCAAGAACTCAAAGAACAAACCCCCCCCTAAAACCAACATAAAATACAAAACAATGAAGTAAGGAATAGGTTGCTTAAGCACATATAGTGCACCACACTTCATCAGTTTACTAGCCCTGGTTGATAATTTATGTTAACAATTTAGGACACTAAATTGACTAAACAAGTGGATGATCAATAAAGGCAGCTCAATGTGAATGTAGATAAGTTTAGCTAGTCAGAATAAAGACACCTTGGGTGTGAAAGGAGACAATGCATGGAGACTATGTCAAGGTTTACCAAATCAAATAGTGTTGTAAATATAAGAGTGAAACTCATGGAGACAGCGTAATTTTGGAGGAGGAGCCTTTGCATGGAAGTAACCTCATAAATGGGTGGGACCCATGGTGAGGAAGCTCATCAACTATATAATGGAGGGAATGGAAGCCATATGAGGAAGGAATGGAGAATATTATTTTATGATTGGGTCTGTTTAGCCTTATTTCATGCTTCAACTTTTTAGCTAAGTTTGTTGCACTGTTTAGTGCAAGGGTTTTCTCATGCGGGAATTCCCAACTCTTTCTTGGAGATCTTGTTTAAGAAATATGAGAGGAGATTTTTGGACTTCATTTCCACTATCCGGCACTTGGCCAAGCAGTCACCTACAGCCACAACACAGTCCCTTGGAGAAACTACATTATTTTACATGGTGTTGCAGTGGTAGGGTTTAAACCCTTGTTTTATGAGCTAGTTTCCCAGGAGGAGGAGCAGCCTTTTTCCCATAAAGCTAGTAGGAGGAGCTACAACCATTTATTTGCATGATCAGCCATATTTATGCAATGCTTCAGCCACACAACATGATTCATCCATAGATCTGCAACATATGATTCTTGTATTTCATGTTTATCAAGAAACCCTTGCCGGGTCATCTTGGATCTATGTAAATGAGACTATATCTCTGTTTTGAAGCTTATTTGATTAATATATAAGTAGATATATTTTTTCTCTCCATTTTGAGTATAAAACCTCAATAAAATGCACTGTCACTTTCTGTAGTAATTCTATTTTGCAGTAGTCTTGGGGTTGCAGTGTTTTTGGGTTGTTTTGGGCATAGAAGGCATGTTTAACTAAGTAAAAGTGATTTGTTTCTGATCTCGTTGTAGATTTGGTTGTTATAATGTCTGATCTAATGGATCCATGGGCTGCATTTGACTATTAATGCATATATCTCTAAAAAATGTGTTTTATGTGCATATATTGTTGATTTTCCCATTTGGGAATATTACAGTGATCATACGTGCTTTATGATCTTAATTTGAATGCAATATGATCTTAGTTGACCTCTTCTAAGATCCTCATGATTTTACATTTAAGATCCATGATCTCCACTCTTCCTTCATTTATGAAGCTGCTTCACTACTCCATGTTTCAGCTCTAGATCTAAAATATCCACATACACACATCAAAAGTTGATTCTATTCATATTTGAGGATTATGGGTCCCTCTGCCTTTTTATTTACTTAATTAATTAAGTCTATTAAGAACTCTATTATTCCAACAAATAGATGAAAATTTTGGAATATTACAAGCTCTCAATCATCCACTAGTACAAGATACAAATGAGGGCTTGGTGTCAATACATTGACAACCAATCTACCCTAAAAAAGATACTCTAATCATTTTCCTGTCGCATGCTCTCTCAACTCCTCTCGGTCATACCCTATACCTCCCCGGTCCTTCACCTCCCGATCTGCAACTCCTACCTCTATCAATATTCCAAGTCCATTTGGCTACTAAACCTCAGTTGTAAATCTTCCCACTAGTTGTGCCTCGGTCCATCAAGGTCACAACACATCCAGACTCCTTTAGATTTGTGAACAACTCTCAATCTTCCCACTATTGCTTCTCGGCTACTCACCAACTTCAACCAACTATGGTCTCCCTGTGCTGCTCTGATGAAGACCAGCATAGGGCACGAAGGGATGCCACCTATAACTGCAATATGTCTGTCTCCCACAATGAACATAGGCTAGGAGTATTTCCCATCATCTATTGTAAATTACTTCTCCACACACAATTCTCGGGCTATTCAAAGATGCTCCTAGTTGATTAGACCCTTCACCTCAACAACTTCCTCTCTAGAAACCACTTTTCTCCATCAAAGTGTTGTACATAGGGCTCCAACTTGGGCACTATAAATTTGTCCTCCATCAGAAAATAAATTCACATTCACATCCACAATTGGTCCACTCTCACGCTTCCCTCCAAGAGTCCACAAGTAACCAATCCTCATTGTAGCATATGCACCTAGTTAGGGAATCCAACACCTAGGAAACCCTTCCACATGGTTGCTAATAGACTTCTCCAATCAGTCCTCTTCTAGGACACCCATCCACATCCGTCAATCAAGAATACATCTACAATATATTATTTCCGCCTCCTTGCCTTGCGATTCGTGCATTCACATGATTGGTTAGGGCACACAACACCAACCCCAAACCACTATCAGAACATGATTTAGTATTCTCCCAAAGCCCTACTGCCTTTTTTTTCCACTCTAGGATTATTATGCACTTTTTTGGGCCTTATAAGAACCACACAAGACACCCTAAAGTTGACTGTCCACATGAGCAATACAAACTTCCCAAAACAAGGGAAGACACCAATGTTTGACTACGTTGTTCCTAAGAGTATTTATGGTTGCAATAGAGAGCCTTTAATAGGCATCTTGGCACTCCAAAATATGCCTCCAATATGCTATTGTAGCAGCACTTTCCTTTGGTCCAAACAGTGACAGACTACACAATAAATATGTACAAAATTCACCCCGTTACATATCTCTGATCTAGGGCCTGAACTCGCAAGGTCATCTATTCCAATAACTAGAGAGGAAATTCCCAAGCAGAACACCTAAACACAACATACGATTTCGTAGTCCTACATATTCTCTCTGCAAGAAATACGCACTTAAAAATATAGAATACCTCTTCACAAACTCGTGTTCCTTTCCCTAGCTCCCTTTCCTCAAATATGCTGCCAATTTAGAGCTAATCTTGATGCAAGATGCACTTATATCTTTGAAATAACCACTCACATCACCTCTATTTATTATAATATCATGTGCAAAATTCTAGCCCTAAAGGGCACCTCTACAAGCCAAGGCTGACTTGTTCTCTATGCCAAAAACCTATACATTAACTTCAAAGATTCATAACTCAAGTTCTAAAGCTCTTATTTGAGTGATTTTCGAAGCATTAGAATCGCCACTTTGAGCTCTATCACCTCAAATTTTCTCTTGATAAAATTCAACATGGTTTTGTCCTAAATCCTGATGGGTTCAAATCCCCATGCTTGGGTTCCAAACCCACAAGTGACTCATGTGGCGATTTTCCCTCCAAACCCCGAACCTTGGGGCCTAGAGTACCTCCCATGCTACAAAAAAATCAATAATTCTTTGTTTTTCATGGATATTATTTTGGATATATGTTGGTTATATGATGTGTTCTTGCTATGGATCTTCTTCATGATTGATAAGTTATTGAATGGTTGAAGAATGCATGGGATAACAAGTGTTGTTGTAGTTATCTTGAGATGGAATTAAGCATTCTTGATGATTCTCTGATGAAGTCAAAATTTCATGATAAAATATGCATTCATGACCGGTAACTACTATGTTTACTGTTGGTTTTCAAGCTTCTATGGTTATCATTTGGAGAAGAATGATATGGATTATGCACAACGTTATAAGAAATTTGTCGACGTTTCGAATCCTAATGGTGATCCATCTTCAAGACTAATTTCCAATGAATTATTGAAAGAAGTTGCGGACGAAGGATAAAAAGTGATAGGGTTGGGGAGAAAAATAAAAGAGAGTCGACCAAAAACTGAACCTAAATTATGCAGATAATTTTTTTAAATTAATTCATTATTATTTTTATTTTAATTAATTCATCATTATTTTTAATTAATTCATTATTAATTTTAATTATTTAAAGAAGTAATTTACTAACAATAATTATTTATGATATTTATTAAAACTAATAATTATTACTAATAATAATTAATTATTAATAATTATTATTAATAATAATTTGTTATTATTCACAATTACTAATAATATTTCTTAATATTTATTAAAGAGTTGTTATGAATATAATCAATGACCCTAATAATTATGATTATTATTAATAATATCTATTATTAGTAATAAATATCATTATTAGTTATTGTTAATAAATTACTTCTTTAAATAATTAAAAATAATAATGAATTAATTAAAAAAATATCTATGCATAATTTAGGTTCAGTTTTTGGTCAACTCTCTTTTATTTTTCTCCCCAACTCTATCACTATTTATCCCTTGTCTGCACCTTCTTTCAATCATTCATTTGAAATTAGTCCTGAAGATGGATCTCTATTCGAATTCGAAACATCGAACAATTTCTTCTAACACTATGCATAATCCAGATCATTCTTCTCCAAATGATAGCCCCAGAAGCTTGAAAACCAACAGTAAACATAGTATTTATAGGTCATGAATGCATATATGATCATGAACTTTTTAACTTCATCAGAGAACCATCAAAAAGGCTCAATTCCCTCTTAAGGTAACTACAACAACACTTGTTATCCCATGCATTCTTCATTCATTCAATAACTTATCAATCATGAATAAGATCCATAGCAAGAACACATCATATAACCATGCATATAACCAACATATACCCAAAATAATATCCATGAAAAACCAACCATTGTTGATTTTTGTGTAGCTTGGGAGGTACTCCAAGCCCCGAGGTTCCATAACTATAAATTGGAGGTTGGATCATCCCATACTAACACTAAGCTCATGTTTACCTTAGAGAGCTTGTAAAATTGGTTAAATATGGGAGGAGGCATTTTAGAGTGGTATCAGAGAGAGGTTCCATCACTGGACCTCGGGTTAAAATAAAATCAACATACAAATTTAATGTTTGGCATGCAAGCATGATGGTTAATGGTTGTTATATGCATTGTGTTTATATGCATTCTTTTCATTTTATTACTATTTTCGTTACCTGCATGTTAGATGCTAGCTGATTAGTGCGGTCATATGCACAGACATTGGTTATTCATGTGCGATAGCTAACTTGTTTTTTTATGCATTACATTCATATGCATGATGATTATTTTCATTGTGGTTAATTTCATGATATTATTATGTATCATGCTAATCTAGATTGGCTTATGCAGGTGAGATAGCCTCCCCTGAGATACATCAAGGTAAGATCTTTATTATGTATTCTATTTGGTTTATCTAACATGGTATGTTTTCAGGAAATATAAGATCAAATATTAGGAGAGGATGGGTGGATTTTTTATGCAACCAACTCAAAAAATAGAAGAAAAGATAGATCAATTACTTATAAATCATCCTCTTCGAGGGGGAAACCTCCTTTACATTACATAAACGAACAATTCATGGATTATTCAAATGATAAAAACCTGATTTATATATATAGGAGTCGAAGGGGTCCCAATATAATTAGAGCCTACATAACAATAATAATGTAAGGGAAAAACAATAACAATAGTGGGCTTCTATTGGGCATAATGATTACATTGTGGGAACTACATGGGCACAACAATAACAATAAGGGGGCTACACTAACAATAAAAATAAGGGGATACACTAGTATTATAGGGACCTAACATGCCCCTCTCCTTAAAAAAAGTGTTTTCATCAATGCTTGATTAGTTCTGGATTCTTCTGTATACCAGCCTAGATCCATCTAACTCCGGATCTATCATGCGCCGAGAGGGATCAAATCTCTTAAGGTGCAAACCTATTTTTTGAGTGCAAAACTTGAGGAAAGGTTTGCACCTCGAGAGATTTGATCCCTCTCAGTGCATGATAGATCTGGAGTTAGATGGATCTAGGCTGGTTCCAGTCGTGTGAAGCCAAGGAAAATATATAGAACATATGATTAATTTTATGAATAATATGTAAATACATATAATATAAATATAATAATTTTATATATGCTAAATATGTCTGATAACTGGTCATTTTAATTTTAAAATTTGCTTAGTTACCTAAGTTTGTTGAGATAAATATTGTTAATAAATTTAATGATGAAAAATGATGAAATAAAAATTTTGAATGCAAAGTGACAATGTAATACTGTTGAATGATAGAAAATATGAATAATAAGAATGCACTCAATTACAAATAGTCTTCATTGTAATCAATCTCAAATTATTTTCTTCTACTATTCTTATTGTCACCTTTGTTAGTTTTGTCATCTTTTCATATCGATTATATGAAAAGCACAATTGAAATCATAAATCATTTAAATATTTTTTTGGAACTATTGTACTAAAAATCATACATTTTCTCTCTTGCTCTTCGATATTAATAGGTTGAATTACTAAAACATAAAAATAAATGTACATTGTCAATAATTTTGCCTGCTTATAGTGAAATTAATGCACAATGTTAATCCAATCACTTTAAAATTAATGTACCATCAATGTACATCCAATTACATCAAATCAGAAATCAATGTTTACACTGAAATCAATGCATATAATGCAAACAATGAAATAGGATTAGAAAACAACATCTACAGTGAAATGGATGCATCTAATGCAGGTAATCAAATAGGATTAGAAATCAACATCTACACTGAAATTAATGTATCTAGTGCAAGTAAGCAGATAATATTAGAAACCAACATCACTAAAACCAATGCATCTAGTGCAAGCAATCAAATAGGATTAGAAATCACCATCTATACTGAAATCGATGCATTTAGTGCAATAAATCAAATACAATTAGAAATCATGTACATTGAAATCAATGCATCTAGTGGAAGTAGTCAAATATAATTAGAAATCAACATCTACACTGAAATTAATGCATCTAGTGTAATGAACCAAATAGGATAAAAAATAGTCGTCTACACTGAAATCAATGCATTTATTGCAAGAAAACATATAGGATTAGCAATCATCTACATTGAAATCAATGCATATAGTGCAAGAAATTAAATATAATTATAAATAAACATATACACTAAAATCGATGCATCTAGTGCAAGCAATCAAAATTTGGCATAATATTAATAATAATTTGACCCATGGTATTTGACCTATAGGATTCACCTAAATAAAACCTATTTTTTGAGTGTTGGTAAATATAAAGAGATTTATAGAGTAAATATAAAAAAATAGGTTTTATTTATTTACCAAACCTCTTTTATTTACAATGGTATTTGGCCCATAGACTTGTTATATAATTAGATGTTGATTTATAATGATATTTGATATGTTTTTATATATTTATCATGCATATTTATACCTCTTTTATATTGATTTATTCATTTACCATAGCTCTTTTATAAATATGGTATTTAGCCCATGGTATAAATAATAATTTGGCCCATGGTATTTGGCATATAGGCTTCACCTAAATAAAACTTCTTTTTTGACTTATTGTAAATATAAAGAGGTTTATGGAGTAAATATAAAAATAGGCTTTATTTATTTAGTGGAAGTAGTCAAATATAATTAGAAATCAACATCTACAGTGAAATTAATTTTCATCTTTTTTTTCAGTGGAAATAGTAAATATCAATATTTATTTTCATCTTTTTTTCTACTGTTTTCTAATGCATAATGTTTTCTCGCCCTTTCCAGCTGGTAGATAATGGTTTGTATAGTGAGTGCTTTCATATAAAATTAAATTTGAAAAATGATTAAAATCTACAATGATAACCTATATGTATTTTTTATTCCATTAACTTCTGTAACTCTTTCTATGTCTATAATGCAATTCAGAATTAAAAGGCATTATTGAGTAATTTTATGAAGAATCAATTACGAAACACATTTTACAATTTTTCCTTGCTATATTTCAAAAAGAGTATTGCCTATAAGAATGCTTTTAAATTATAGTTTCTTCAATCTCTGCTTACAGGTGTCAATCACATAAATAGTGAAAAACTACCATGTAATGAAAATTTTCATACTCCCACCAAAAAATAAAAATGTTTAGTTTCCATAACGACTCACTCTCGCTCTCCTCCATTGATAAGAAACCCTAATATTGACAACGCTGAGATGGTTGACACCTCATCAATAAATGAGTCTCCTTCAATAGTTGTGATAGCCAAAGTAAGTGGAAAAGATTTCTCTAGGTTTCGGTGAACCCAAGTGAGAACTTACCATTATGTAATTGCATAATTCGCATTTGACCCAATAAATATAATATATTAAAACCCTGGTGATTTCAAATATTATGTGAACCATGGAGATTTAGGTAATATCGTGCAGATTCTCTTGATCTTTGTGATATTATTCATTGTGAGCATTTGGTATCTACGATGAATTATTTAGATATTAGAGAGTGGCAAATGTTTTTTCTTGCTGGTAATGGTTTTGTTCTCCGTGTTTGTTTTCATGGAAGAGACCCATAGCAGAAGAGAGATGTCAAAACCATTGTCTCTCTTGTAGAAATGGTTTATGACAGATACTGATTTGTAGATGTGTTGGATCTATCAAGCTGAGTTGTTTTAATTTTTTTTTGGTTTATTTATATGATTGTTAAAATTTATTTTTTAAGCCGACACTTAATTTTAATTTTTAATTTTATTTTTTAATTTAAAACTTAAGCCGAAATTTTGTATGAGGATGTGACATACTTGACATCGGGGTCAAATTGGGCTGTAGATGTGCCTCTCGGAGCAAAAATTATAATCCTCCCATGTGGAATCTTCAGAGGGTAAGTTCTTCCACTTGATGAGATACTCTGAAATTGATCGATTTCGTAGTTGTCAAGTTCTTATTTCTGTGATTGCTTCAGGTTCCAATATGATTTTTCCTTCCTCATCAAATTCTGGAAATATTTTCTGAACTGGGAGTTTGTCACCTATAACCTTATTTAAGCATGAACATGGAAAACTGGGTGCACTCGAGAAGATGCTGGAAGCTCCTATTTGTATGCCATAATACCAATATTTTGCAACATCTTGTAAGGACCATAGTACTTTGGCAATAATTTATTATCCTTCTTAGCTTTCTTGAGGGATAGTTGTTTGAACGGTTGTAGTTGTAAAAATACTCAGTTGCCTACATCAAAATTTATTTCACTGTGATGTTGTTTTGCCTGTTGTTTCATTCGATTCTATGTCAAAGTTAGGTTATCATTTAGGAGTTACAGAACTTGTTGTTGATGCTCAATGTGATCTTCCACTACTTGAACCTTAGAATTTTCTATTAAAAGTGATGTGATGGAGGATGGATGATATCCATAGAGTTCCATAAATGGGGTCATTTTTGTTGCAGTGTGGAAGCAAGTGTTATACAACCATTCAACCAGAGCTAACCACTTGACCCATTATGTTTGTTTATCAGATACAAAGAAATGAAGATATCCTTCCAAACATGTGTTCACTATCTCTGTTTTCCCATCAGATTGAGGATGATAAGATGAGCTATGAGCTAGTTGAGTACTAAGACAAGAAAATAATTCCATCCAAAATTTCCAGTGAAAATGGGATCTTTGTCACTTACAATAATCTTTGGGTTTCCATGTAGCTTTTGAATTGTTTCCATAAATGCAGTAGAAATTGTACTATCTTTAAATGGATGAGATAATGCACAAAAGTGTGCATACTTGGTAAGTCTATCAACTACCACCATGATGACACTCTTTCCTTCAAACTTGGGTAAACCTATGATAAAATCCATTGAAACCTTCTCCCAACATTGACTTGGAATGGATAAAGGTTGTAGCAGACCCGGGGTCTTAATTGTTTCAATTTTTTTTTGTTGACAAACCAAACATTCCACCACAAAATTTTGAATATCAGATTTAAGGCCATCACAAAAAAAAAATTCTTGACCCTGTGGTAAGTTTTTAAAAACCCAAAGTATCCTCCTCAAGGAGAGGTGTGCAAGTCCAAAAGAATATTTTGTTCTATTTGGGAATTATTACAAATATATAAGTAATATTTGTACCATAATGAATAATTTTTCCAGCTAAATGTATCATATGTACTGGGATCTTGCTGCAACTTTTGAATGAGTGTCCACACTTCTTCGTCATTCTTCCACTCCTCTCTTGCTTTTGTTATCCAATATAGTTTGATAATAGAAATGGCACAAATAAATGCTTCCACATCCTCATCCTTTCTTGAGAGCGCATCTACAACAACATTTAGCTTCCCTTTTTTGTAGATGATTTCAAAGTCATAACCCAACATTTTTGTGACCCATTTTTGTTGCTCTTCTGAATATAGTATTTGTTCCAAAAAAGTATTTAAGACTATCATTATCTATTTTTACCTTAAATTGTCTTCCCATTAGGTAAGGTCGCCATTTTTTTAATGCACGTACAATTGCCAACATTTCCTTCTCATAAATATATTATTAGTTCCTTGATGTCATTCCGAAGAAGAATTCCCTGGGATTTTTTATTTCTTAGTACCAGTACAGTATATATTACAAAATTGTATTCTTTGCATTCAATGCCTTGGTGATTTTAGTTACGTTTGTTTCCCAGTGATTTTATGTATGTAGTGCACTGGTGCTACTTGTTCCATTAAGCACACCACAAAAAAACATATGCTAGAACCTTCAACCACTAGTATTATTTCAATTGTGATGATGTTATATTAAAACCTCTGCTGAAATATCCACTATCTGAAACAGATGTTTTAGTGGATGTTTTTTTGACAATTTTTTCCAATTTTATAACAGTAAAAAACCTTTTTTATAACCTCCACTAGAAGGTATTTTCTCTGTAGTGAAAATCCAACCAAGTCAGGGACTTCCACGTACCACCCGACCATAGATTGAGTTTAACCAAAGATTTATTTTAGCCAATCACCCCCTTTCCATATTCCAAGAATGAATGTGGGACTCAAGACATAAATAAATAGGGCTTCTTGGAGATTAAACTACCTCCTCCCTCATGCTCCCGCGATCTTGCCAAAACTAGTCAAGAGATCACATAAGAAAACCGATACATAAACAATGAGGGTTTCTTGGAGATTAATCCACCTCCAACCTTAAGCTATTGTGATCCCACCAAAACTGGTCAAGAGATATAATCCCAAAACAAACTTGGATGCCTCAAAATTTATTCACCAATACCTTAAGGAATTTGCATGTCTCCACCAACATGTTGAGTTCTTCCTGGATATTAAACGACCTCCAACCCCATCTAGTGGGAATTTTCCTGAGACCACCTCACCCAGTTCCAAAATCTTCCAACAATCCAAAGCTCAACCAAGAAATGAATCCCATCGCACCATGGCTATCTAGGAATTGTAAAGGCAAGGCTGAACTAATATCACACCTAGATAAATCCATGCTAATGACAACAATATAATCAAATACAAAAATTCATGTACCATGCATTCACAAAATAGCTAGGAAATCATGCATGTAACCTATTACCTTCAATTCTTCCTATTGAATTTTCTTGGTCCAACTTTCCTTGCTTGTCCTCTACTTTCCTATCCCTCCCTTGTCCATCCTTTGCCTTCCTTACTCCAATGCTAGAATGCTCCAATAATTCTCTAAGTGTGCAATAGTGTGAGAGAATAGAGAGAGAGAGAAATCCATAGCCATAGGCCCATAAATTTCAAACATATATGGTGAACCCTAAGCATTATATCAAGCGTACAATTCATTTGAATGATAGCCTACATGGCTCATACTCATGCTCATAGTATAATTTCTAGTAGTGCAATAATTCCTTTAGTTTATGCATTTTCATTGTACATCAGTTTACGTTTTTGGTCTTAAATATCCCACGGATCAGGAACAATAGAAACAATGTTAAAGTTATGTGTTTATGCTACTGGTATAGTTTCCCTAGTGGAAAAGCAATAGAGATATAAGTATTGTAAATTTATGTTTCTAGTAGTAACATAAATTATATGATCTTACAAAAAAAAAACTCTATATTATTATCTTTAATATTATATGGTATTATATAATATTGAACATTATTAACCATGGAGAAAGATGAAGTAATGTTTTTATAAAAGGAAAAATAAGTTGGATTTATAAGTCCATCAAAGTATCAAAATCATGTAGGTTTTAACCCTGTATAGAAATTACCCACAAACTAATTCTTAAAACAAAAAAATATAACGCGAGAACATAAAACAAATATACACATATTTTCCCCTGGATCCAAAAATTGAGACTACCAAATTGATTTTTCATTATTTCTTTCAATGTTACAATACATATATATACATGTCAAAGCATTCATGAACCCCAATCCATGAACCCTAGATTAGAACATAATTTTATTTCACTTGACCGGATCTACAAAATACAATGGGAATAAAATAATCATGCCCAGAGCGATGTGCAAAACCCATGCACAAAACCATGGGTAGGTCTGCCCACCACCTTTGGGTTCGCCCCCCATCCTAGGGTCCACCCAACTATTATTGGGTCCGCATAAAACCAAAATTCCTAGGGTGGTTTCCCAAACCTCGTGCAGAGAGGCTACCCCCGCTGAGGCGGGCGTCTGTGAGTGTGTGGCGCTAGTCGTGGAAAGAATATAGCACACAACCAACAAATTAGTTAAAAATTAAGATATAATTTTTTTTTGAAATTCCACGAAGTAAAAGGGTAAGGGCATATGTAAGGTCGTACTTGAGTTTAGATTATAATGATGCTATTATTTTGATTTTTTACTAAAATAGACGCATTGATTTTAATGTAAATGTTGATTTCTAATCTTATTTGATTGATTGCACTTGATAAATTGATTTCAATGTAGATGTTGGTTTTTAATCCTATTTTATTTGTTGCATTTGATTCATTGATTTTAATGTAAGAATTGATTTCGGTGTAGATGTTAATTTATGATCTCATGTAACTATATGAACAATGTGCATTGCTTTCAAAGTATTTAGATTAATAGTTTCAATTATTTTCCGTGTATGCACGAAGTAATTATAAAAGACGTGCATTTGTTTATGTGTCATAGTAAAAGAAAATCTAGATACATATTAAATAGAAATTAACAAAAATATCATTTATCCATCCTAAATATAAATGAAAAACAAAGCGACAGGTCAACAAAGAAAGGTTTAAGAAATGGCAGTTACTTAGGAGTTTCAAAAATAAAGGGAGAAGAAAAAGAGCATATCAACAAAAATAGTCATAGCAAATGGCAACTAAATAATGACAAGAATATATGAAAAAAAATCGAATGAATAAAAACATATCAAATAGAATATCAAAGAGCATATCGACCATGAAGGGCACAACAAATGGAAATTGAATAATGTTAAGAGTAAATAACATAAGAAAATGTACAATGAAGAGGAAAACGACAAAAAAAGGAAGATGGACTGACAATTGAAGAGCATGAAGAATAGAGGAAACAAAAATATGAATAATAAATAGCATATCGACAAAGAAAATAATATTAAACCAACTTAGGCATAGTGTAATAGGCAAAAGAAAATCATGCGAAAAATGATGTTTAAAAGATATGTACACCCAAGCTCAATTTGTAAATCTTATTGATATGAATATTGCACATTGAAAATTTGATGACAGGATTTATTAATTATCTTAAGTTCAAATATATCATTTTTTTGAGGAGTTATATGTCTAAATTTTAGGTATCTAATACAAGTATAAGCCCAACGTGCATGAAATGTAGAAGATAAAGAACTCATCAAATTAATATTAGACATATTTAACATAGTTAAAATGATTAGATTAATAATATGTTAGAAAAATTCCATGTGCATGATTAAAACCATCCTAGATCCATCTTAACTTTATATCTATCAAGAATTGAGAGGGATTAAATATCTCGAGGTGCAAACTTTCCTCAGGTTTTGTAGTCAAAAAGAGGTTTGTACCTCAAGATATTTGATCTGTCTCGGGACTTGATAGATCCAACGTTAAGATGAATCTATGTTGGTTTTAATTTATTATATGTGGTGCATATAATGTTATTTAAATCATGGAAATTTATTTTATGTGAAAAATCTTGATGAATTTTGTTAGTAGAAATATTTGACGATATATATATTTTTTTAAATTTTAAAAGTATTCAAATTTCTAATGATTTTATAGTCTATATAAAATATTAACAATTTTTTTGATAAAATAATTTTATCCTATAAAATTTGGCCAATTTATTTATCTCATCTATAAAATTTAGCCCCTAAATTTCCTTTTCCAATCAACAAGGATAATGAGATACTTGGTATTAACATACACTAACATATACTCATTAGATTAAAATTTAACCTTTGTGTTTAGTCATATTAAATGTGTTTATTCATTAAATATTTTCTAACTTATGGAATTAAGTTGCCATACAAAACTTGCTAGTAATACTTTATATTGTATATTTTCCTTTAAACAAATAATATTTTTCTTTAATTAATTTAAATCTAGTGGGACCTTGTTTCTATAGCAAAGGGACTCCATTGAGATGGCTCATCAAAATTAGTTCTCAACCCATCCATAGAATAAATATCAATCTCTCCCCCTCTCAGTGTCTTGGTCTATTGGGCAGGGAAAATTTCCCTCTCCCATTCACTCGGTGGTTCAAATCCTACCTGTCTTGGATGTTGTTCCTTGTCAGACCCATTTGGACTCTTTTCCCCAATGTGAAACTCGCCATATATCTCTTAATCAACCTTGGTTTTTTTCACTAACGATGTATCTAAGGTTCCCCCTCTAGTAGGGACGTTGGGGGATAATACACTTTTTTACACTCACTCCTTATATTTTTTCATTGGGTCTCGATCCTTACACAAACAAATTTATGAAGCTCGCAAATTTTCAACTTATTATTTTATTGAAAGAGAAATGCCTTCAATTTTTTAAAATTCTTGGATATTCCCAAGTGGTTATATATTGTATGAAAGGTACCTCAACGGTACTCTTCTTCCCTTTTTCAAAAACATAAAAAAATGAAAATTATACCTTCTCAAATTCCCTTTGAACGTGTTTATAGGGATTAAAATAAAGTGGATCCTCCAAAGTTTGTTTGGAATTGGATAGAAGTTGCTAGAAGATTAAGGAAATTTCACAAGCCTTAGAATATTTCCATGCCTACCAGCTCTAGTTAGATTGAGACCTAGTTATTTTTGTTTTCATACAACAATTTTCATAATTTTTTTGTGACAACTTAAAGTAGTTTTGTATCACCAAATACAAGAATATTCTCCTAGGAGTTTAATGAGGCCTTCTTTTTTTCCCTAGTTGGAATTTTGATGAAAATATTGTATAAGCTTAAAAATATGACTTGTACAACTCATATTTTGGACTCCCTTTATGGAGGTAAAAACTAGGCAGAATTTTAAAAAACATTTATAAATGTAATTTTGTTTTGTTTTTTATATAGAAACTAGGAAATATTGTTTATTTATAAAATATTTGTGCCTGGAGCACTTAGATGAGGTAAATAGGAATGATGCATTAGAGCCAAAATTACAAATTTGTGATATCCATGAGAGACAAATTACTTCTAAGGCTTGACCTTGAAAACTATCATGCTTCTAGAGTCCTTAGACTTATCCAAAAATACATATTGAAACCCAGAACTAGTAGAGGAAAGACTAATTAGAAAATGAACCCTATTATAGAATGAGACAAAACCTTGCATATTCTAAAAAATATTTTACTCAAGCTAAAGGAATCGATGATGGAGGGTGGGAGGCATTGGTATTGTCCAAAATTGGTTTCTCATTCAAAGTAGAGGAAATAGGAGCACCATTTGAAACCATAGGCTCTAAAAAATTTAAAGAGAGTCACCCACACATGAATTGAGGATATTTAAGTTCCAAAACACCAATGTTGTGCTTCAAATGTGGGTGAGTAATAACCAAACCTTTCCATAAAAACCTATTGATGTAACAATCCCTTATTGATTTTCCATGTAAATAAAATAAAAATAAGTTCATGGGACACGTTTTCCAAGTTGAATGGTGGGAAAAAATTATTGTGGGAATGGCTTGCGGTTTATTAATGGCTATGGAAATTAGCAAAGGAAAAGAGGCAATCGTTGGAAATTGAGGTAAGGAAATAAATAAAAATAGGAGAAAATGGAGATGAAGAGACACAAATATGTATGCAAGTGAAATTAGAGAGAAAATAAAGGAAAATTAAAGAAAAAGGGGGAAAGGGAAAGGAAGGGACTAGGCATCAATGATAAAAAGTCACTTGAGAAATAGTTGATAGCTCTTACCCAGCTTTTGATCAAGTGTATAAATAGAGAGAAAAATCACTTGGACAAGCAAGCGGTAGAAAGAAAGGGAGCACAAGAGGAAGTTTCAATAGTTGCTAATAAGGACAAAAATTAGTTGTTGATTTGTAGGTAACCGTGTGCATGTGTGGTTTAACATGCCTAGATTGAAATGTATGGTACGTGTATTGGTTTATGCTTGCTATCATCGATATGTGATTTTCCTAGATTGACAGTGGTTTCAGCCTTTCCTTTCCATTTCTTGGATATCCATGGTGTTGTGGGTTCTTTGTTTGATTAAGCTTTATATGTTCGATAGACTTGGATCTTGGTTGAGTTAGTCTCGAGGAAATTCCCAAGGTTCAAGGGTGGATATGGGATTTCTCCTGGAACTCTTGATGGATGAGTGGAGACAGGAAAAATACTTTGGAGCTAGGAATGTATTCGGAGAAATCCAAGCATGTTTTGATGTTAATGATTTCTGGACCGGTTGAGGTGAAATCACTGTGGTTGAGGGTTTAGTTAGTTTGGCCTCTAGAAGCCCTAGTTGGATTCTATTTTGGTTTAACCCATATTATCCTAAATTCATTCTTGGAATATGGCACAGCGGTGATTGACTGAAAGAGAGAATTGGTTTAGCCCAATCTATGTTCATATGGTACGTGGAATTCTCTGACTTGGTTGGATTTGCATTTGATTAATATGAGTTATTTTCATATTGTGCTTAATGAGAAAATTCACTGGTTAATATTTTGATCTTATGGTTGTTTAATTTCCACGATCTTGGGTTTAGGATAGAGTCTTAAAATATCTAAGAATCTCAATGGAACTACTTTGCTCAATGGAATATAAACAATAGTAAATCACACATGCACAGAATATAGACAAATTTTTACATATTTCAACCCAGCTTCGTTATATTAAACAACATATAATACAACAGTCTATGGCTCCTTTTCTAGGGATAATGGCCCTCAATCATCCACTAGTAAAAGGCCCTGGTCTTTCTGCTTGCTTGATTGTATCCACCAACAGGTGCAACACTCCTTCACTTTGCATAGCGGTGTTCTGGGCTATCTCCACCAATTTCTGTGAATTAGGGGCCTTTCGTAGCAATGGTGACACTCTCTAGAGTTTGTTTCAGCTGCTTTACAGTGACATCAACCCCCTGGGACAACTTAAGGGCCTCATCCACCTAGGGCTTGAGGTAATCACTCAATGTATTCTTCCTCTACTGAAGATCCTCCATGTCATCTCTAATCACATGGCTAGCACGCAGTTGGGCCAATTGTTGAGTAGGAACTAAAGTAGTTAGCGTAGCTTCCATCTGGTCGATTTCTTCTTCCTTCTGGCGCAGCTCTTAGTTGATTTCGCGTAGGAGGGGATCATGTTGCACCTTGGTCCATAGCTGCATCGTTGTTTCCAATAGTTGTGCTCCCTAAGCGATCTGTCCTATAATAACATTCATAGCCTCAGTGACTAGCGTGGCTCACTGGGCCCTTACCTTTGGTGGTGTTTCTGGCTGCAACATAGGCTGTAAATCTGTAGTTTGTTGTTCCATTTGTGTTTTGACCACCTGAATCTCAGTCCTCGAGGCCTTTAATGCTGTGACCAACCCTTCAATATTGGCCTGGGGGGTGGCAGAAGCCAGGATATCTTCAGTAACATCCACAAAGAGTCTACTGATTAAATGCTCCAGCTCTGTCTGATGCACGTCGACGAGGGTATAGGCAGCTTGTGCCTGATGTTAGCCATCAGTAAAAAAATTTACAGCAAATGATGGCTAAATATGTTCTTAAGCCTTGAAGAAGCAATCTTCATGGAAAAATGCTATTTCTTGAAGCCTTCTTGGTGTCTTTTATTTTAGAAATCATCTTCACTACTGTTCCCAAAGAAAAAACTGTTTTCTAAGGCCCCATTTACTTCATTTTATTCACCCCATCTCATCTTCACAATTGCCCCCATATCACTTATTTTTCCCCTTTTCTTATACTTCATTCCTTCTAAAAATCCCCCTTTCCTCCCTCATTTACCTTTATTTTCCTTTAAAAACCTTTAAAAACCATTTAACCCTTTTTTATTTGGTTTTAAAAATCCTTTTACTTCACCCGGAACACTAAAAAACACATAAAAACCTTTGAAAAAACCTTTCCGCTCCTTTAGGGCCTTAAGCCCCTTTTGCTTAAGCCTGAGCCCCTTTTTTCTGCCATAAGACCATGCCTTGCGACCAAAGCACTAAGCCCATCGGCATTTCAGCCTTTTTCCTTTCCCCGCAACCTTTTTCCTTTGTAAAATTGTTTGCCGCCGATGCGAATCCCCGCTCCACTTCATCGCATCGGTGCATCGAAAATTCCAAATCTCCCTGTCTCTTGGCCCTTTTCCTCCCACCGATGCAGTCCCGTGATCAAATCTGCACCATCGATCAAGTATGATCGGACGGTCTGTGTTGTTTCGCATTATCACTTTCCCTTTCGCCTGTCCATCCTATGCAATCAGATCTCCACCATTGATTTGGCTCCCTCAGATCCAACGGTCAGTGCCTCATCGCCTTTCACCCCTCCCCTCGCACCATCATGCCTTTATGCAATTTTGCGATGCGATCTCCACCGTTGATTTTTCCAATCTGATGGCCCACATTACTTCTGCTTTTCAAACCCCGCCCTTTTCATTCTCCTTCATCGCTTAATCTGGACCATTGATCCTCTCAATCCAACGGCCATCGCTCTTTCGCATTCCGCCCATCCTCTCGCCCCTTCGTTCTTTTTTGCACATCTGCGAGTATATCTCGACCGTCGATCCTCACGATCCAAAGGTTCCCATTGCTGCCCCTTTCTTCCACCCCGCCAACCTTATATGCCTTCCTCTTTGATCTGAGCCGTCAATCAAATCTGATCGAATGGTCCTCACTCATCAGCACATCACATTTTCAAAATCCCTCTTCCAATGACCCTTTGTTTCCCCAATTGCCGATCCCCTGAGTCGATCTGAGCCATCCATCTTCCAGATCCAACGGCCATCAGATCTCCTCCCATATGTTCTTGCCAGTCCCACCCGACTGCTCAGAGCTTTTTCGTCATGTTCCCGTTCAATATCCACCATTGATCCTCACGATCCAACGGTCTAGAATTGTGCTCACGCCCATTTCACCAAAACGTTGCAAAATTTTTAACGCGAAATGGGTGGTTTTTAGAGGGACAGGTGTCAACACCTTAGCTCCATCGCATCCCCCCTACGTAAAATCGCTTACCGCCCAGACCCTATGTGAAAACCACTTCTAGTTTCACAAGACCGCTTTTCAATCCTCTACGCCAATGCAAATTTTAAGCCTCCCCTTACATTTAACCTCCTCTGCACTACTCCTCCACCTCCGCTGAACCCTCTGAAGCATTTTTATCCACATCGCGCAGGTTTTTTATAACAGTTTGTGCTTTGTTGCAGGTTTCATGGCGGTAGTCATAAAAATCTATCCCACAGTCACTAAATATGACAAAAGGCCGAGGGTGATGATCCTCAGAGCCTGATCAAAAGAAAAAAGGGGCGAAAAAGGGTCGAATTTCATGTTTTTTCCAGTGTTTCATGAGCATTGGTTACTCAGCAAAAACCCTCTAACGCACAAAGAAAGCACCTATCAACGAAAAATTAAAGATTAAATGAAGAACAGTGAAGAGCAATCAGAAGATTAAAGATAAGGGATTAAAGCACAAAGTTTGAAGATTAAAAGACTTAATACCACAGTTTAAAAGGATAAAGACACAGTATAAAGCTAAATCAGTTAGCACAGTGACAAAAAGCCTGAAAGATGATTAAAAGAGGCCTAACACATATCAAAGGCCTAATTCAGAGTTAAAGTGACAAATCAAGAACAGATCAGCGAAAGACTGCCTCTAATTGCTACATCAGTGAGGCAGTTACTCCCTCCAAAGACTAAAAATGCCACCTATAGGCCTATTTACTCAAAAAGACTGCATAGTTAATGCACAGTCAAAGATATTTGCCAAAGACAGCTTAGAAGTAATTTCTAGCCTACCCAAAGGCTTCAAAGTCAAAAAACGCAACCTGACTTAATGAAAAATTAATTGAAACAGAGTTAAAACCTTTGATCTCTTCTCCCTTAGGCCTCCCAAAGGCTGAGAATAATTTACTTTGTATTAATTGAATTGATAGACCTTCCTTTCATTACACCTCCTCATTCTTCTATAAAGACTTCACAAAGGGACATTGTAAATGTTGGTTGAATACTTGTTAAATGTAAATAGTTATTGAAGCATGCTAAAGCTCTGTTAGTATTTGAAGAAAGATAGGCTAAGAAGAGAAGTTTGAAGCTGTAAAGGCTTACTGTACTTAAAGATTGTAACTAGTTTGAACATCAAATACACAAGCTGATTTATGGGATCCTGGTCTATGTCAATGGTGATGTTTTTCTTACTGTAATTGTCATTTTACTTATGTTTCCATATTTTCCACTTTCTCTGATAAAGAACAGCAAACGTAGATTAGGATTTACTTCTAAAATTACCCTAAATCTCACTGATAAGATTTATCTTTATGTTTTCTTCTAATTGTGTTTTGAGGATAATTCAATAAAGTATAACCAGCGAAGTGTTGGTAAGCCCATTTTTCCTGAGTACAACTTGAGATATTGTCTTTGAAAGTTCTTGAAAAGTCTGCTAAGTAAAGTTGAACTAGATAAGTCTATGGTTAACCCTGTCCTCTAGTTTATCTCTAACATTTGCTTTGAAAAGATCCCTGAGAGTATGGAAAAAGCAGGATAGGTTCAAATTCCTTACTTGATCTTAGGTTGCCCTCTGTTTTCTTATATTTTTTCTACTTTCTGAAGGTAATCTGTTAGATTTCTAGATTTTTGTCTGAAAAGTGTGCTTTAGTAAAAGTTCGCCCAAAGAAGTCTATGGTTTTCCCTGTCCTTTGGCTTGCTTCAAACAGTTACTTTGAAAGGCTTTTCTTGTTTAGTGAAGTTAATATATTCTTAAATGATTATTAGCTTTGCTTTTTTCACAACACTTTAAATGTCCCATATCACAAATCAATCTAAAGAGATCCTTTGATATAGATGACTTGCCCCATGGACGACTCCTGAAACTTGTTGTGCAATTAAATCCTTTTTGACTCCATAGCCCAATGGATTGATAATGTCTCTTACCTATCCTATCAGCTGAACCATTCTTTCAACCTGCTCACACCTTTACCCTTCAAAAGACTTCCTTCATTTTGATGATATCCATCCCAACCAAAACAAAAAAAACCCTTGTACTCCATAACTAGCCTAATATCATATCTTTTGAAAACACTCATATAGAGAGATCCCTCTCTGAATCCAGGAGGGCTAGATCCTAGGATTCCAAAGTGGTTCTGATGTAGGCTTTGCAACGTTTGTTCTTGCCAATCTTGCAAACTACGGAGACCTAACATAGTGGTGACCATACTGGGGAAGAAATATTGAGTAATAGATAACTTCACAACTCAACGAACCCCTATTCTTGAATGAGACAAGTGTCACCAAGAATGGTTATTATTGATTGTTGATGGTGAACAACAATCAAACCTTGGAAACAAGTAAAAATCCTTCACCTAGCGACTCCACAACTCCCAAAAGACCAAATGACTCCACTGGTAGAAGACTTTGAACTAGTTGAATAGACACAATGACCTCCCTTCTGATTTAAAAACATGATTCCAAGGATATAATGAATATATGCCCCAATGAGTAGAGATCATATCCCTGGGTTCCCACATAAGATGCCCCAGTTCTGTTGGGATGATAACCTTCCTATTTTTCAAGGTGAAAAGTTTGATGATCCATTGTTACATCTCATCAAATTTCATATACATGTAAAGAATATAAAGACTGAATGGCATGAAGATTGCCTTATGAAAATTTTCATGTTAACTTTAGAAGGAAAGGCAAGGGATTGGTATGAATGGTTAGAACCTAAGAGCTTGTTTTCTTTAAGAGACATGCACCAAGTATTTTATGAAGAATATAAAGAAAACCCTTCATCTTTATCATGGACTGCAAATTGTTGTGATCAATATCAAAACATCATACAATACCTGTTAGATATTGATGAGGATTTGGTTAATATGCATCTTGAGGATCTCTTAACAACCATTCATGAATTTCATACCCAAGACAACTATCACAAGAACCTAGATGAATCAGTTGAGGAAGAAATCAATCAAGGAATAAAGGACATTCCTCAAGATATCCCTGCCAGCATAAATAATGATTCATCATCCCTTATAGGTGAGGCTAATTGAAATATTGATGATCTAGAGTATCCCATGCATTTTCCAGATCAAGAACAAACTCAACCACTACAAGACGTAGACAATGAGAAATACATGTATGATGATCAAGAATTTATAGAAAATGATGAGGAAGGTTGTCAAGAAATTCCTGATTTCCTACCTATAACTTGTGTTTTACTGTTAAGAGATCTTTACGAACAAAATGCAAAAACTAATAGTGAGCAGTGCTTTGAGGAAACAAGTAGTCACTTAGAAAATGCAGAATCTAATGTGGAAGGAGAACCAACATGTATAGGGACTCTCCCCCTATGTTACAACTCCTTTTAGATTACACAAGAAGAGTGGCATCCTGATAGTGTAGAAGAAACAACTCATGAACCCTGTATTCAAATTGAGTATCATAACAATCATGAGGAGTTTTTTGAAACAGAAGAAGATCAGGAAACAATAGAAATTCCTCAAGGTTTCCCTGCAAGCACAAGTACTGATTCACTAGAAGAGGCTCAAGAAGACATCCAACCTCAAAACCAGTTAACACAAGAGAAAGAGGACTATTGTACTTTTGTCTATGCTGAAAGAAAAATCCCTCCTCTTTTGACAGAAGAAGAAATTGATCAAATATTAAACAAATAGCCAGCCCTCAAAACTTCATTTGAACAAGATAATCATCAACATAGTGCCTATCCCACAGAACAACACAATGGCACTCAAGACAAAGAGGATAGTAGGGAAATTAATGATAAATCTGAAACGAGTCCTCTTTGGGGTATGAGCTTTGATGGGTCATGTAGTAAAACTAGTGCAGGTGCAGGAATATGGCTTTACAATACAAAAAAAAATCATTCTGAAGGCCATTCATATAAATTGAATTTTCAATGCACAAGTAACATAGTAGAGTATGAGGCACTCCTTTTAGGGCTGCACTTATTGAAGAAATCAGGAGCCCAAAGGATAACAGTTCATGGAAATGCAGAATTGGTAATTAGGCAAGTAAATGAGGAATGCATGGTTAAACATCCTAGACTTAGAGCATATAAGGATGATGCCATGGAATTAATAAAATATTTTGAGGAATTCCAACTTACCCTTGTCCCTAAAAACCAAAACATTCTTGCCAATGGATTAGCCCTCATTGCTAGTACATGTCTGAGACCTTGTGAAAGCAAACAATACATAATTCAAGAAAAATTCAGATCAACTATCCCAAACAATGAAAAGTATTGGAAATGTTTTGGAGGAGAAGAAAAAATAGAAGGTTTTCCTACTGAGGATATATCATCTTTTCAAGAGAAACATTCTCCCATTGCTGATATAAATCTGTCATTCAAAGAACCCGAATTTACATCAGAAGCAAGCATAGAATTAGAGAAAGAAGAAATTTCACTGCTTTTTGATTTGCAGGTGAAGGATGATGATGCTTCCAAGGAACATACTGAAGATGCAGTCCTCAAAGCTGATGTCTTAGAACCAGACAATCTACCAATCATGGAGGGCCAAAGAGAAGAGATTTCTCATCTTTTCTTTGTTTATCCTATGGAAGAATGTGTGGAGGTCCTAATTGGCTCAAATTCTCAAGCATGGATCTTTTGCAAGAGCCAAATACATAAAAATTTGTCACTTTCCGTGATAGCCTTGGTTTTGAAGATTAATATTCAATATGTACTATGGTTACCTCTGACAAGCAGCCATATTTCTATTCCTTTTTTTCACTACTCAACTAGCTACACTGGCACTATTGTATCATACAAAACATGTGAATATTTCAGAGTTAGACTAGGATAGATAGGAATGTCAATAAAGCTTAGCCTGTGAGAATTTAGTTAGTTTTTTGTTTTCTTCTTTTGAATTTGAAAAAAGAAAAAATACAAAAAACAATAGAAAAAGAGAAAAGAGGGCATATATAAAAGAAGAAAGGTACAGCCCCATACCCAAAAAAAAAAAAAACCTGAAAGTGTGCAAGCTTAAATGCCATTACTTGAGAGAGCACTACTATTTAGTCATACAGCCTAATCATGACTAGATAGATTTCAATTTACTGCTGATAGGATTAGTGAATCAAGTTTGCCAAATTTTTTAATATTGACTTATCAGTAGATTAGATTAGGATAGAAAGAAATGGCTCTAATCAGACCAAAATTTGAGCCAAATAAAAAGAAAAAGAATGGTTCTAATACACTGAAAACTTGAGCCAAATAATCAAAAGAAAGAATGCCTCTAAACAAATCAAAATCTGAGTCATAAGAAGAATGAAGAATGCTTGTAATTTTCAGATCTTAAGCCTTCACAATTTTTTTTTGAAATTCTGTAAATTTCAGTCTATGTGCAGCTTGTCTTTATGCCATAGTCTTACAACAAATTAGACAACTTAATCCTGGTTTGCTTGTATTTAAATTTCTGTTTTAGAATATAGAGAATAAGATCTGTCAGACATTTTAATCCTGGCAGATAGTAGCTTAGGTAGAGAATTTATGAGTTCAACTGTTTAATCTGAACTCATGGAAGAAATAAGGGTAGATTTAGATTAGTTTCCTTCTTTCAATAAAAGAATAAATGTTGATGTCAAAAGGTTTGCAAGTCCAAGTGCACCTTATTGAAGAAAAAATGTTAGTAAAAGTAGGTTGTGTAGGTAGAATGTTTGGGGAAAAGAAGTTTGTTTGCTGATACAAGGTATTGATCATCTTTTTAGGAAGCATAATCAAGTAAGAAAAGGTTGTCAAGGATAAGGCACAGGTCAACATTCCAGAGATAAATTTCTGAGGTTCTTGACACCTCCAAGGAGCTTCCATCCCAAAGTGGAGCCACTGTTAGCCATCAGTAAATTTTGTTACAACAAATGATGGCTAAATATGTTTTTAAGCCTTCAAGAAGCAAACTTCATGGAAAACTGCTAGTTCTTGAAGCCTTCTTAGTGTCTTTTATTTTACAAATCATCTTCACTACTGTTCCCAAAGAAAAAACTGTTTTATAAGGTCCCATTTACATCATTTCATTCCCCCCATAGCATCTTCACAATTGCCCCCATATCACTTATTTTTCCCCTTTTTTTATCCTTCATTCCTTCTAAAAAGCCCCCTTTCCTCACTCATTTACCTTTATTTTCCTTAAAAAACCTTTTAAAACCATTTAACCCTTTTTTATTTGGTTTTAAAAATCCTTTTACTTCACCCAGAACACTAAAAAACACATAAGAACCTTTGAAAAATCCTTTCCGCTCCTTTAGGGTCTTAAGCCCCTTTCGCTTAAGCCCGAGCCCTTTTTTTCTGCCATAAGACCATGCCCTACGACCAAAGAGCTAAGCCCATCGGAATTTCAGCCTTTTTTCTTTCCCCGTGACCTTTTTCCTTTGTAAAATTTCTTGCCGCTGATGCGAAGCCCTGATCGTTCCATCGCATCGCTCCACTTCATCACATCGGCGCATCACAAATTCCAAATCTCCCTGTCTCCTGGCCCTTTTCCTCCCGCCGATGCGATCTCGCGATCAAATATCCACCGTCGATCAAGTCTGATCGAAAGGTCTGCATTGTTTCGCATTATCGCTTTCCCTTCCACCTATCCATCATCCGCGATCAGATCTCCACCGTTGATCTGGCTCCCTCAGATACAACAGTTAGTGCCTCATCATCTTTGTGAAATTTTGCGATGCGATCTCCATCGTTGATTTTTCCAATTCAACGGCCCGCATTACTTCTACTTTTCAAACCCCGCCCTTTTCATTCTCCTTCATCATTTAATCTGGACCGTTGATCCTCCTGATCCAACGGACATCGCTCTTTCACATTATGCCCATCCTCTCTCCCCTTCATTCTTTTTTGCACATCTGTGAGTAGATCTCGACCGTTGATCCTCACGATCTGACGATTCTGATTGCTTCCCCTTTCTTCCACCCTGCCATCCTTATATGCCTTCCCGTTTGATCTGAGCCTTTAATCAAATCTAATCGGATGGTCCTCGCACATCGGCACATCACATTTTCAAAATCCCTCTTCCAATGACCCTCTGTTTCCCTGATTTCTGATCCCCCGAGTCGATTAGAGTCATCCATCTTCCAGATCCGACGGCCATCAGCTCTCCTCCCATATGATCTCACCGGTCCCACCCGACCATGCAGAGCTTTTTCATCGTGTTCTCGTTCAATATCCACCGTTGATCCTCACAATCCAACGGTCCAGAATTGTTCTCACGCCCATTTCACCAAAACGTTTCAAATGCATTCTTAAAGCAAAATGGGTGGTTTTTAGAGGGATAGGTGTCAACACCTAAGCCCCATCGCATCCCCCTGCGTAAAACCTCTTACTACCCAAACCCTATGCAAAAACCACTTCTGGTTTCGCAAAACCGCTTTTCAATCCTTTGTTCCAATGCAAATTTTAAGGCTCTACCTGCATTTCACCTCCTCTACACTGCTCCTTCGCTGACGTTAAACCCTCTGAAGTAGTTTTATCCACATCGTGTAGGTTTTTTATAACAGTTTGTGGTTTGTTGCAGGTTTCATGGTGGTAGTCATAAAAAGTCATCCCACTGTCACTAAAGGTGACAAAAGGCGAAGGGTGACGATCCTTAGAGCCTGATCAAAAGAAAAAAGGGGCAAAAAAGGGTCGAATTTCATGTTTTTTCTAGTGTTTCATGACCATTGGTTACTCAACAAAAACCCTCCAACGCACAAAGAAAGCATCTGTCAGCGAAAAATTAAAGATTAAATGAAGAACAGTGAAGACCAATCAGAAGATTAAAGATAAGGGATTAAAGCGCAAAGTTTGAAGATTAAAAGACTTAATCCCACAGTTTAAAAGGATAAAGACACAGTATAAATCTAAATCAGTTAGCACAGTGACAAAAATCCTGAAAGATGATTAAAAGAGGCCTAACGCATATCAAAGGCCTAACTCAGAGTTAAAGTGATAAATCAAGAATAGATCAGTGGAAGACCGCCTCTAATTTCTACATCAGTGAGGCAGTTACTCCCTCCAAAGACTAGAAATGCCACCTACAGGCCTATTTACTCAAAAAGACTATAGAGTCAATGCATAGTCAGAGATATTTTTCAAAGACAGCTTAGAAGTAATTGCCAGCCTACCCAAAGGCTTCAAAGTCAAAAAACGCAACCTGAGTTAATGAAAAATTAATTGAAACAGAGTTAAAACCTTTGATCTCTTCTCCCTCAGGCCTCCCAAAGGCTGAGAAGCATTTACTCTGTATTAATTGAATTGATAGACCTTCCTTTCATTACACCTCCTCATTCTTCTATAAATACTTCACAAAGAGACGTTGTAAATGTTGGTTGAATACTTGTTAAATGTAAATAGTTATTGAAGCATGCTAAAGCTCTGTTAGTATTTGAAGAAAGATAGGCTAAGAAGAGAAGTTTGAAGCTGTAAAGACTTACTAGACTTGAAGATTGTAACTAGTTTGAACATCAAATACACAAGCTGATTTATGGGATCCTGGTCTATGTCAATGGTGATTTTTTTCTTACAGTAATTGTCATTTTACTTATGTTTCCATATTTTCCACTTTCTCTGATAAAGAACAACAAACGTAGATTAGGATTTACTTCTAAAATTACCCTAAATCTCACTGATAAGCTTTATCTTTATGTTTTCTTCTAATTGTGTTTTGAGGATAATTCAATAGAGTATAACCAGTGAAGTGTTGGTAAGCCCATGTTTCCTGAGTACAACTGGAGATATTGTCTTTGAAATTTCTTGAAAATTATGCTAAGTAAAGTTGAACTAGATAAGTCTATGGTTAGCCTTGTCCTCTAGTTTATCTTTGAAAAGATCCCTGAGAGTATGCCAAAATCAGGATAGGTTCAAAGTCCTTACTTGATCTTAGGTTGCCCTCTGTTTTCTTATATGTTTTCTACTTTCTGAAGGTAATATGTTAGATTGCTGGATTGTTGTCTGAAAAGTGTGCTTTAGTAAAAGTTCGCCCAAAGAAGTCTATGATTTTCCCTGTCCTTTGGCTTGCTTCAAACATTTACTTTGAAAGGCCTTTCTTGTTTAGTGAAGTTAATATATTCTTAAATGGTTATTAGCTTTGCTTTTTTCACAACTCTTTAAATGTCCCATATCACAAATCAATCTAAAGAGATCCTTTGATATAGATGACTTGCCCCATGGACCACTCTTGAAAATTCTTGTGCAATTAAATCCTTTTGTGACTCCATAGCCCAATGGATTGATAATGTCTCTTACCTATCCTATCAGCTGAACCATTCTTTCAACCTGCTCACACCTTTACCCTTCAAAAGACTTCCTTCATTTTGATGATATCCATCCCAACCAAAACAAACAAAACCCTTGTACTTCATAACTAGCCTAATATCATGTCTTTTGAAAACACTCATATAGAGAGATCCCTCTCTGAATCCAGGAGGGCTAGATCCTAGGATTCCAAAGTGGTTCTGATGTAGGCTCTGCAGCATTTTTTCTTGCCAATCTTGCAATCTATGAAGACCTAACACCTGAGAAGCCTCAACGGTTTTTTATTTGATTATTTTCTTAGTCGTACTGAGCTGCTTATGAACTTGAGGATCCTTATGCTGAATTTCTTCAAACAATGATGCGTGAAGAAGCTACAATGGTTCATGTGGCAGGTAGGCAAGATCCAACTGTACCTTCGCGCAAGCCTGGACTTGCACTCCTAAGTCATGTGGACTCAATACGAGGGTTGTGCCAGGGAGAGGGTAGAGGTGGGTTTCTAGAGTATTTATCACTGCACTGCTCATTACTAGGGCTGATCCGACCTGGATCATACTTGTCTGCAAGGTGTCAGTTTTGAATTGTAGAGCCCGGAGCTTAGCTTGGAGGGTGTCGACCACAGCCTTTTGCTGCTCTTCCAGAGCCATCCATTTATCCTCTACAGCCAAAGTGACCACATCTGCGATTTTCTCAAGATCCCCTTCTATCAGTGTAATGGATTCGTCACGTTCTAGTCATTGAGAGCACTGCTTCTTTTGTGGCCCTTTAGTAGGGTCACCAGTTCACTTTGTTTCTCAAGGGGAGTCAGCACCTCCCACCTCCTAGCCTTCGGCACCCATATCCTGCTGTGAATCCTTCTACGATACTGCTTCTATACCCTTCCTCGTACTTTTCCCTGGCTGCGAACCCTTCTGTGATGTGGCTTCTGCACCCTTCCCTATGCTTTTTCCCTATCCTCTGGTTTCTTTGGTGATGACAGGCAGGGTGACCTTAATGGTGCTCATTCCTTCAGTGCCCTTCGCACTTGTTTTGAAGCCAAGCTTCCAATGAGGAGGCCATGTTGCAATTAGTTGGTCAATATAGGGGAGTGAAACCCACACTGGATCCTTGCAACCTCTGACTTGTACATTATTCATGGTTATCTGGAATGTGGCAATGCTTTTATACTTTTCATATATGGTGGGCGACAAACGCGGTCAGGAGTTGATAGCTCCTGCGAGCCCACTCTGAAACAAGACCCAGAAGACCTGATTGTCCTCAATGCGTTGCGCGTCCTTAGAGTCCCACATATTTTCATAGCACACCCGTCACACATATCAGGCGTGAGCTCAGGGAGGATTGAATCTTCCGGAGCTTCCCATGTGACCAACGCAATGAGAAGCAGGAGACAAGAGTAGAAAAATGCTCGCCCTTGATCCTAGGCCTCACAGAAATTTTCCAGGAATTCATTACATAGTTACTGGGCCCAATTCAATCACACCCCTTTTTCACATTGGCCCGCCAGCTGAATGACATACGCAGGAATGGTGGCAGCCTGACATTTTTACATCAGTTTGCACGCTAGAAACAGGGTACCCATTTGCGTAGCAGGGTCGCTGATGGTGTTGATCATGAAGCCCCGACTGTTTCTTAGCACATGGTAATACTCGCACACTTTGTCAGTGATCTTCTACTCGTACTTTTTTCCCACGTGCAGCATAGGGTTTGGTCCCTCCATGGGGAGGCTAGTAATCCGGTGAATAAGCACAGCATCAATAGGGACACGATCCTAGATCCACAGGCTGCCATCATGGACCAAGGCAAGAATTTGGTGCACAATTTGGTTTGTAATATTGTAATGGCCAAAATGTGACATCCTCAATAGGTTTAAGAGTCCTGACCTAGCTAGTCCGTGCACCCAGCGCATGGGGACGATCTTTATCTCATTGTCTTCTAGTATCATTTCGAGGTATAGTTTAGGCACAAGCTCGGAGAAGGCCTCTAAATTGGCCAGGTCATGGTCATTGAATTTGACCTCATGGAGCTTGCCGAAGGGTTCTCCAATGACGAGGACCTCACTCGGCGTCAGCGAAATCTACAGATAGGTACACATGCCATCAATATTATTCGGTGTGCGTGTCGAGGGCCTACGATGCCAAACAAATGGAGGTAGCCAATTGATTGGCTCAACCATCTGGGCCTTCTCTTGAGCAGATAGGGGTCACTTCACTGTCCCAGGTGAGCTTGCCTGTCCCGCCGCCCGCAGAGACTTCACATTTCAGGGTGAGGTGTGGGGCTTCATCCCAACCCATTTCGTGGGTTTCCATGTAATTTCCCTGAGTTATGAGAACTTTGTGGGGAATATGTCCTGGTATTCTGTGAGCAGTTCTGCCAATTTTCCTACTGTATCATTGTCCCAGTAGTCCCCAAATTTAGCCAACTTAGGTTTCTCTTTCGTGCCAATGTTGACGTCTCACAGCTTCAGGGGCTTAGTAACATCGACAATTTGTAGTGGGGGTCCAGCAACTCCACGCTCTCCCTCTGACTCCGAGATAGACATTTCATGGATTTTCATCACACTATTATATGGCTAGATTGCCGCAGTTGATGATATCATGTATATGTATTTCCCATGTTGGTGCCCCAAGTGCTGCGTAAGGGTGTGATTCATCAAATAATAAGGTATCTATATCCTACAGAGATTTTTCAAGCGCCTTCGTTCCACCTACTCACCCAAATGTCCCTAAAAAATCATCCTTCAAGGTCTCCCAGTGGCGAGTGCGCTGATGTAGCTCCGCATCTAAATACCATGCGGTGGGAATTGGTCCCAAGGCATGAATAAACAGGTGAACCCATTCTTCTGTAGTCCGGTCACACCATTTATCCATCCAATCGAAAAAATTCTCGTGCGGGTCCCCTGGGCCAAGGAATTTCTTTACGTGCAAGTGAATTGAAGGTTAAAATTGTAGGATCGTCATATCCCAACACTCTTTCCAATCCTAGAATGCCCCCTTATGCGTATCCCACCACCTCACAGGTGTTGCGTGCATGGCTAGATTAAGGGTCGATAACCTTCGTTCTCTTGGAACCTCAGCTTCAAATGCTCGCAAAAACTCCTTAATACTACCAGAACCATCAAAGTAGGGTAGTTATCTTACCTCCGAGGAAATGCATCGGAATTCCTTTATGATTCTCAGACATCGCAGTGCAGATACATCATGTAACCGATTCTACCAATTTTCCATCTCCCCATTGGAGTCAGAGAAACATTCGTTGTATTTTTCCCAGTAGAGCACACCATCAGCCATAGGATTGTTCCAATCTTTGGCCCATGCAGTTAACTTATAGATGTGATCCACATCCTCTTCTTCGCGCACCGGCTCCGTATATCGTTCTCCTTCCGTAGGGCCTAATGGTACTATCACCTGTGTACCTTCACTTTCAAACACCATGCTTATTTTATTTAGGTTGATGATACCTCCCATATCTATGGCCCAATCCAATCCGAGGAGCACAGGGTAGGGGTCCGCATCTTCTACAATCTAAATTACCTCAAATTCAGCCCAGACCTTAACTCCTGTGATATCTACCACAATTTTTGACAGTCTCCCCAACAATATGATCTTCTGTCGATTGGCCATGCGCAGCTGGATAGTGGACCATTCCAACTTAGGTTCTCCCATTCTACCAATTTTTCTTGGGAAATATGTTCGCATCTGATCCTAGGTCCAAAATAACCTGATCCATTTCATAATCACCAATCTGCGTTGTTAGCCGCATTTCCCTACCAGTGCATTTCTTGTTTTTGTATAGTTTGTGCACATCCTTAACTTCCAAGGGTGGATTAGTTCTTTCTGCGTAGCTGTCTATTAATGCTTGAAGGTTCTCTACTGCCCTTTGGTTATGCAGCAACTTCATACATGCCTGCAAAAATGGTTTGACCTTGTCATCTTCTCTGAGGTTTGTGGGGTCCGGAGAAGTAGATGCCTCAACCTTATTAAAGTCATTGCAGGTTGTGAAAAAGGTTTCCTTTTTCTTCTGTAGGTCCAAACCTTCTTGTTTGATAGCTTCTTTTCATATAAGGAGCTCAGCCGCAGCTTTCTCCTCAGCTCCCCCAATGGCTATGTCACTACGTGTTATGACATTAATGCTTGGTCCTTCATCTCGAGGTTCTGCCTTAACCCTCTACACATTCTGTGTAGGTGTCTGCTGCTTTTCCTACATTTTTTCTATCAGAATTGGATAGTCTTCAATCACATGGTCTAGCTGTCTACAATATCTGCAAGATTTCCTTGCAAGGTTCAGGTAGTCCCTCGCAAAGTGCCCTACTTCTCCATATTTATAACAGATCAGTTGTCCTCTTCCCCGAACTAAGCTTCCAACTCTACCCCCTCCCTTGCCCCTAGCTGGGGAGCCACCAATGCCCAAGGGGGATCTTGGTGAAGAAGGGTCCACTTTTACCCTATATAGGTTTCCTCAGTCTATCATTAAATCATAATTTCGACTGTTTCGTTCATTGTGTCCTACCAATCGGCAAAATCGGCACCATTGTTGCTTCATTTCTGGAACATATGTACCTAGACAGGGGCAGTGGTTATTATCATGCAGGCCAGCTACGCGACAATCATCACACCACAACGTTGGTCCACTTGGTCCCATAGTCTCCCTAGGGCGCAACGGACTGGGTCCCCCAGCCTGTAGGTAGTTTGTAAGCAGTGGGCACTGATCCTTGGTATGGCCTCATACCCTACATCGTATGCACCATACTTCTGGGCTAGCTTCTTTGCCCCAGTCCTTTCACAGTTTCTGGATTTCCATGTGCATTGCCTCTAGCTGCCCTTGGTTTTTTTGTACTCCCAACTAGGTATCATCAGGCTTGGCACGACTTCTAACTTCATAGAAATCTCTAAATCTTTTTCCTGTGATTCAATGGCTTACTGACCCATAGGTACCCGCAGGTGAGGCAGTAACATAGCGATGAACCATTCCTTATGCTATCTATCATCATATAGAAATTCCCCTTCTCTGATCACCTTCTTTAGCCACTCGTCATCCTCCCACATAGACTCAGAGGGCCCTTGCTTGAAATCTTTTAGGTCATTCACTATCTGAGAGTAGGACTTAGGCTTCCGAAACTGCTGTTTTAGGGAATTTTTAACCTCTTGAATGGTCGTATTCGCATGCTAAGTTGTGTATCCCATATACCAATCTAGGGCTCTTCCCTCGAAGGCGAGGGATAGTTGTGCCCTCTTTACAACATCGCTAGCCACATTCTGTGCAGTCCATATTGACTCTGCAACAAACTAGAATCGGTCCATATCTTCATCCCCTACACCCTTGAAGGTGCGTAGCTTCATGTGTGTGGCCATATCTACTTCTGGAGGTGGCAGTGGAGGAGGAGGTGAGGTTGATTTCTTACCCTTATGTGGATTCAAAGGTGGTTTCATAGGAGGGCTATTCCCTTCGTGCACAGTCAGTTCTCTTAATGGGCTGTAAACGGATCCGTCCCCTTCTTGACTGAATCTGTAGTACTTACCATTTTGGGTTGTACCCTCCTCTGATCAGGGCTCATTCACTCTGTATGGTTGTACATAATGCCCTTTTCGCACATTAATATTTTAATCAGTAATGGCAACGTTTTCAGAAACTTACCCCGGAAACCCTTGAAGAACCTTCGCTCTGCCTTACAATAGGACACAAACTGATCGATTACAAAATTTGTCACAAATCCTCCCAGCACACTATCCACCCAATGATCTATCGTATGAGTGATGGTATTATCAGTTCTTTCTAACTATTGGATTAACTTTGGAGTCCACTGCGTGACCCGCTTGTCCTTACAACACATCTAAAAATCTACGAGCCTTGCAAGCCACTCCTGAAGCTCATTTGCAAATGTTACAAAGAAAATTTTGTAAACTTCAGTGAAAATGTACTTATTCTTCCACTTCTCCGCTGTCAACTTTGTGCTGCGATTTTCTTTTATCGCAAATTCCTGAACCTGTTTTTCAAACCACTCTTCAATTTCTCTCCTTTCAGGTCTCCAATGTTCCCTTGGCATTACCCGATCTCTCTTTCAAAATGCTCCTAGTCCTGGAAATGGAACCATTTTTTGGCTTGAGGGGTCTTGACCCAGGTTTAGAGGTTAAGGTTTGCCAACAAACCCCTATACTTCTGTCCCTTTCGGCAGTGACCTACTTGAGCAGGCCAAAGTCTCACCCGAAGCAGTATGGGAGGGTGCAGGAACTAGATTTCCGCACCCTGAGAGAGAGTAGAAAAGTCAAGTAGATCCGAGTTCACAACCTATCAGGTCTGCATAGAGCAAGTGTATTCGCAAGTTGTTAATAGTATAATCCGTAACTAATCATAACATAGCTATTACCATGCAAGATCTAAATAGTACCTTCGCATCTGTGTGCGTATCAGTTATAATATCATAAACACATCAATAACAGATTGTAGATACATTTCATACCATAACACAAATAGATTCACAATATAAATAGATAACACAATTGTATTCGTAGCTCCAATAGATCCCAAAGGTTCGCATCAACAATAACACATCAGATCAGATAACACAGAGATACTTTAACTATATCTGCATATAAATTAGCAAAATTCTTTCGGTAATAATCACATGAAATGGAACGTGGTCGACGCGTTTCGAACCAACTAGTGTGGTTCATCATCACGACTATGTGAGAGATCAGATCCATACATTAAGTATAAAAAGATGTAAAAATGGCTCAACTAGCCATTAGGATAATGGCTAGTTTGACTTTGAACAAGTAATTATTCCATTATTTATTTATTTAATTAATTTTATTATTTATTAATTATTATTATTATTATTATTATTATTATTATTATTATTATTATTATTATTATTATTATTATTATTATTTTATTTATTTATAAAATATTTAATATATTTATACAACTAATTAATCAATTAAATTAATATAATGGTAAGTTATTTAACCAATAGTGGTGTATATATGTATATCTTTCTTATTAATTTAATTGGTTTAATTATTTAATAATAAATTATTATTATTAATTAATAAATATAAATAACTTTTATTCGTATATTTAACTATTTATAAGATTCAAGGTTCAAGTAAAAAGGACATTATAACCAACGACTCTTTACTTGAACCTTGACTCTTATAAATAGTTAAATATACGAATAAAATTTATTTATATTTATTAATTAATAATAATAATTTATTATTAAATAATTAAACCAATTAAATTAATAAGAAAGATATATATATATACACCACTATTGGTTAAATAACTTACCATTATATTAATTTAATTGATTAATTAGTTGTATAAATATATTAAATATTTTATAAATAAATAAAATAATAATAATAATAAATAAATAAATAAATAAATAATGGAATAATTACTTGTTCAAAGTCAAACTAGCCGTTATCCTAACGGCTAGTTGAGCCATTTCTACATCTATTTATACTTAATGTTTGGATCTGATCTCTCATATAGTCCTGATGATGAACCACACTAGTTGGTTCGAAATGCGTTGACCACGTTCCATTTCATGTGATTATTACCGAAAGAATTTTGCTAATTTATATGATGGATCACAGAAACTTAGATTCCAGAGATATATCCGCATATATTTATCATTCAAACCCAGTTACAATCCAAACACCGCCTACGCACACAGCCAGCAGGGTCCGCACACAGCAAGACTAAGGATCTCTGCGCACACAACCAGTAGGAGTCCTTACCCAAATGACCCAAGAAAGATCTAACAATTCACACTTAGCATCAGACTTAATTCTTGCCTACCTTAAGACTCAAAATGTTCATCTATTTATAACGACTTAGCCTATGCTTTCCTATGGTCCACAAACCATGGTTTGCAGACTCTAGGTCTACCCTTGACCCATTACAATGCATTCAGGGATTTGACCCACCCCAAAACCCCTGTGCTAGACTAATTAATACCAAAAATATACAAAATTGTACAAAATTCAAAGCTTCAGGGGACCCTGTTCCAAAAAACACCTAGGAAACCCTTCCACATGGCTACTAATAGAATTCTCCAATCATTCCTCTTCTAAGACACCCATCCACCTCCATCAATCAAGAAGACATCTGCAATATATTTTTGTTGTCTCCTTTCCTTGGGATTTGTGCATTTACATTATTGGTTAGGGAACACAACATTAACTGCAAACCACTGCCCAAACAAGGCGTAGTATTCTCCCAAATGTCTGCTTCCTTTGTTGTCCACTCTATGTTTATTATGTACTTTTTTCGACCTTTTAAGAACCACACAAGACACCCTACAATGGATTGTCCACAAGAGCAATAAAAACTTCCCACAAACAAGGGAAGACACCACTCTTTGACTGTGTTTTTACTAGGATTATTTTCGGTTGGGGTAGAGAGCCTTTACTAGGCCTCTCATCCCTCCAAAATGTTCCTCCAATATGTTTTTGTAGTATCACTTTCCTGTTACCCAAACGATGACATATTACACCATAAATATGCACGGAATTCACCCAATTACATACCTTTGATTTTTGGCCTGAACTGAAAAGATCATATGCTCCAAGAACTAGAGAGAAACTACCCAAAAAGTCCACCTAAACACCAAATATGATGCATCGGGTCTGTGGCTTCCCTCTGCAAGAAATGCACACTTCAAAACATAGAATACCTCTTCACAAACTCTTGCCCCTTTCCCTAGCTCCCTTTCCTCGGATCCACTATCAATTTCAGAGCTTATTTTGATGGAAGATGCATTTAGATGTGTGAAATAGCCTCTCACATCACCTATATATATACTAATATCATGTGGGAACGTCCAACCCTAAAAATAACCTCTCCAAGCCAAGTTCAACTTGTCCTTTATGCCACAAACCCATACATTAACTTAAAAATTTCATAACTCAAGTTCTAGAGTTTCGATTTGAGTGATTTTTGAAGTGTTGGAGTCACCTAGACAAGATATATCACCTCAAATTTTCTCATGCTAAAATTAATCATGATTTTGGCCCAAATCCTGATGGGTACAAAACCCCATGCTTGGGTTCCAAGCCCACAAGTGAACCTTGTGGTGTTTTTCCCTCCAGACCACAAACCCCATAGCTTGGAGTACCTCCCAAGCTACAAAAAAATCAACACTCCCTCTTAGCGAGGGAGGTGCTTCTAAGACTAGGAAGTAACCATCATCATCCAGTGATATTGGCCCATCTTTCGTCCATCACTGCAACATACCCTGTAGAATGAACCTTTCAATCTCGGTAGTATCTCTGCCTCATCACATCCGAACCTAAAGATCCCGAACCTCCATAGGGTTACTCCCTCTGATGCTAGAATCCCTCTAGGAGAGAAAGCCACAAGTATAGGAACTTAATTATTATTAGTAATAAGTATTATTAATAATTATTGTTAATAAATTACTTCTTTAAATAATTAAAAATAATTAAATAATAATAATGAATTATTTAAAAATAATGATGAATTAAATAAAATAAAAATTATAATGAATTAATTAACAAAATTTCTCTACATAATTTAGGTTCAGTTTTTTGTTGGCTCTCTTTTATTTTTCTCCCCAACCCTATCATTATTTATCCCTTGCTTGCACCTTCTTTCAATCATTCATTCGAAATTAGTCTTGAATATGGATCCCAGTTTGGATTCGAAATGTCGACAGGTTGAACCCTTTTTTTTAGATTTATCAATTGGCTAATGAAGGTGTTTTTCTTTGTATCCTCATAATGTGCTATCATTTCCTCTGTAAAATTTGACCAAGTGACAACGGGTTTACGAGAAAAAAGCCATCAATATCATACAAATTTATTTTGTTCTAAATATAAAGTTGCAATGTGTACATTTTGTGTGTTTTTCACATTATGGAGCTCAAAGTATTGATCCATTTTTAGTATCCATGTTATCGGATCCTTAACATCAAACTTCCTCATATCGATATTTGAAAAATGGTGGGTCTTAAAGCCAAAATTAGAGTCTATGAAACCATGATTAACATTTATTTTTTTCTCATCATGAGTTTCATCTACTACCCTTTCTCCATTAGGAATCATTTCTTGTAGCAACTTTGTCAAACCCTCCTTCAAACCTTCCATGTTTGCTTTTAGACCATTCTTCATGTCTTCCATGTTTCCTTTTAGTTTTTATTCTATACCATCAATATTATCTTCCATGCCATTCTTCAAACCATCTATATTATATTTCATGCCTATCTTCAAACCATCAATCTTAGCTTCCATTTCATTTTTGGTTAATTTTTATGAGAGCGAAATTTTTTGCACTTGGTCTCGTAATTTTGATATATCATGTTTCACTTCTTCCTCTTCATGCATCATAGTAGAGATTTATGAGGGATTAATGGGTGTGTAATTAATTTTGGGAGGCATTATATAACCCAATACTGATATCAATGCTTTAATATGCCCTTTGGAATCACTTCAAACTGATTTTATTTTTAAAAAAAAGTTATACACTTTAAAACACACACACACACACATATTTTTCTTGCTTTTGAGGATCTCTATATTGAAACTGATGTATCTATTTGATTTAAGATCCCTAAGATTTTAACTTTGGTTTTTTAGTAGCCCTCTGAGTCTTCTTTCCAATTACATATGTCAGACCTAGTTTGGATTCTTCAAGGAAAAGTTATGCCTGATCTCCCACAATGACCTAGTTATGGATTAGTTTAGTAGAGAAAAATTATACGGCGTTCCACGTGTCACCCTTTTGACCTTAGGCCCTGAAATCAATATAAAATAAACTATAGTCCATGCAATTTTGACCAATTTTTACAGAATTCCAATCTGATGTCATAAATAAAAGTTATGATAATTTTCCCTCAGTCACCTGTTTAAGATGAAATTATAAAGCCTATAAAAAACCCTAAATTTCACAGATTATATCTCCAAAAATATTGCGAACCTATGTCTGAAATTTTTAAACGAAGTTCATCAATATTTCAGTTCCACATGGTAAAAATTTCAGCTTCTGAAGCCTCGTAGAAAAAAATTATAGCAAAAATTCCAAGATGACCTATTTGAAGAAGCGAAACCCTAGAATCCCAAGCTCTGATACCAAATTTTATGCAACTAGCTCACAAAATAGAAGAAAAGATAAATCAACAACTTATAAATCAGCCTCTTCGAGCGGGAAACCTCCTTTAAATTACATAAATGAAAAATTATTGGATGATTCAAATGATAAAAACCTAATAGGAGTCTAAGGGGTCCCAATATAATCAGAGCCTACATAATAATAATAATGTAAGGGCACAACAATAACAATAGTGGGCTTCTATGGGGCACAATGATAACATTATGGGAACTACGTAGGCACAAAAATAACAATAAGGGGGCTACACTAACAATAACAATAAGGGGATACACCACTATTATAAGGACCTAATAGGATTACAGTTCACATGACTCCCCTTACAGGCCTGATGTGAATTCTATGGAATGGAAAAAGTCAGTTTAGTAGTAAGGAGAAGAGTATTATCCTGATCTAGTAGATACATTGAGGATTCTAAGGTCAAAGATTCTAATTTTCAAGGCAGGTAATGATATTTTGATTGAGGTACAAGAAAGACTTTCTAGAGCTCAAGAAAATCAAGTCTAGGTTAATGTAGTTATTATTCATATCCTTTCATATTTGCAGACATAGGTACAACTTGGGACCAATCATGGAGATAGGAAGGAATAAAATACCAATGGGGAATATGATAATAGGTCTCAGAGAAGACACATGATAGAAAGATATGGTACAGTCAAAGGTGGAAGATATTTGGATACACCTAACAAGCGAGCTAGTACTCATGGATTTCATTCTAGCTCTAGTTCTGACAGACATCATTTTAATTACCACTAGGATCCCTATAGGAGGAGTGAGAGGGGGTACTTAGCTGATGAATTCAAGAAATATTAGTCTCCTAATTTGGATGGTGATTTTACAAAGTTAGAATATCTAGAACCATGGCTACATGGGATTAGTTTGAGAGAATCTTCAAGAAGAAGCACATATCAGAAGGGAATTATGATAGAAGGGCCAAGGAGTTCTATGATCTCAAGATGAAAGTGAGAAGGAGAATGTGGCTCTATATAAGAAGTTAGATATAGCTAATAGTGGAGTTGGTTCTCAACATGTAGTGCGGTAGAATAAAGGAATGGCAGAGAACCATTCAGGTGTTGAACCTCTGGTAGAGATCATCATAGGAAGCATTTCCCTTTGTATCAGAGTGGCACAGTGGATTTGTGGTAGAGACTCAATGCATATTGTAGCAGAAAAAGCTCATGCTTCAGGACTAAGAAATGGAGCAAGTTAAAGTGCATGGAATCACTCGAGGCCATGGAAGCTACATGGAATATGGTTGATCAAATGAAAGCATGATAGCATATTTTCAGTTATAGTTGGATTCATCAAGGAAATTGTAATCCCATGAGAGATTATTTGTGCAGGTGTTCAAATACAAGGTAATGTGTTGGGTACAATAAGTAAGAAAAATATTATATTGTTATATTTATTAATGCACTGAGAGTTATGTGTTTATGGTGGTGTGATGTGGGGAATTTCATGGAAAAATAAAATTCCATGAAATATTGAAGAAGGCTCAGGGTGAGCTTCCATTGGAAACACTAGGAACTATGGGGATTGAGTCATGGTGTCCATTGAAAGTCACGTTCTTTCGATATTTTTTTATTTGTTTGTGCTTGATTTGCGATTTTGATTGTGATTGGCGCATGGACATGCCACTTTGATTGTGATGTTGTATTGTTGTTTCGATTTATATGTTTTTATTTATATTTCCTTATTTTTCTTGCCTTTTATGTGTTGAGGGTCTTGGGAATTGGTTGCGGAAATAGTAAATTTAATGGAGCACAGGGAGAGCTAAATGAAACCCTATAGGTAATATAAGACTTGGATGAATTTGATGCATAATTAAAGGGCAGTCGAAGGCAAGAATATACAGTAAGTTGGGTTGGTTGGGTCCATTGGGGTACATGCAAAATGGAGGGATAGTCATGATAAAGATAACAGGAAAGGTAAAGTAAATGGGTTTAAGCCATCATATGCCTTGGCTATGTTGGGAACTATTGTTCTTGATTTTTGCATGTGTTGCATAGATAAAGGAATTTCTCTTAACCTTTACCTTATGAACAATGGTAATTCTCTTATGATCATGATTATGATCATGTGTGTGTGTGTGTGTGTGTTTGTGTGTGTGTGTGTGTGTGTGTGTGTGTGAATTAATTCCATTGTCTAACGAGGTCGTGAGGAGTCATTTTGTGGAAGAATGACTATTTCATGCAGGTGAATGGCATGAAAAAATTCTTGGTTTCATGAGGAATAAAATGTATAAAATCTAACAACGGGATTCAAACTAATATTATAATGTAATAAAATAAGATAATGAATCCTTCTACAATTTGCAGAAACAAAACACAATCGCACAATCACATAACAGGTAAGAGAAAGAGACGATCAATCGCACAACACAAGATGTATCTAGGAAAGCACACTTTCTAAAACCTCGCTATATGTATATTGTATAAATTCAAGACCATGAAACAGTACATTACTTTCTCTCTTAGAGAAATTCTTGCACTCTGCTAACTGTTTCACTTTGATCTAGGAAAAATCAACCAATTATTAGTCTCTCTCAGCATGCCTTTCTCACACATTCCTGGAGAAATTAAATCCCTATTAAATATGAAAATCCTTCTAATTGATTGTGAAATGCTTCCTTGGCCTCCACATGACTTTATAACTGACCTATAAAATTTTCTAATTATACAACTGATAGTTATCATCCATTTAACCTCAGTCTTAACTGAGCCTTCCTTAGAAATGACATGCGAAAGATATTTATAGTGAATTATCAGTTAACTAATTGATCACTACTTGTGAATTAAATCATATTTAATTCACTTGACCTCTCACTAGCTCATCACTTAATTAGAACTAGTTAAACTGATTTTAACTCAATTTGTTGAGTTAACTAATTACAACTCACAAATAATTGTAATTGGACCCCCTTAATCATGGGAGAACTCTACATGCCTACTCTTTGACCCTCAACTCTAATTTCCTAAGCTAAATTATTCATTATGACTTAGTTAACTAATACAAGTTGTCATGAGATGAAATTACAATTTATCTTCCAATTTAATTAAGGAAAAATTAAATCAGAAGCCCCCTTTGGGTGCAATTTCTTGGTTCCATTTGAACACTCCCTTTCAAACAGAAAGGGATTATCTACAACCCCGATCCTGCCTCTATGGAATTAAAATTTTCTTATTGCAAGCACCTTCATCAAGATTTTTGCATCCTACTCCTTCATGGGAATGTACTCTAATGACATAATCCACCTTTAAAAACTATATCTGAGATGTTGATATTGGATATCAATATGCTTGGACCTATCATGGAATACTAGATTAATCGAGAGTTTGATGCAACTCTGATTATCACAATGTATCACTATTAGATCCATCTGATGACCAAACAAACCAACAAGTATCTTCCTCATCTAGAGTGCCTCGCATGCTACCTGACTGGCCGCCATGTACTCTACATCTTCTGAACTGAGTGAAAATAATATTTATTTCCTATTGTACGAAGAAAATACTACCTGTCCTATGCTGAATATGCCTCCTGATGTGCTCTTCATCTCATATGGACTCCTTGCCTAATCTGCATCGGTGAAGGCTTGAAGCTTCACTCCCTTTGTCCATCTGTACCATAATCCATACTCTATAGTTCCTTTAATATATCTCAACAAATGCTTCCCCGCCTTCCAAAAGAGCTTGGTCAGCTTAACCATAGCTTGGCTCAGATGGTTAAATGTGTAGCATATTTTGGGTCATGTGTTCACCAAATACATTAGTGAACCCACAAGCTTCCTGTAAATAGTAGCATCCACTACATTTCCCAAAGTAGCATCCTCCTTCCTCAAGTTTCCTGCAAGAGGAGACTCCATTTTTTTTCTACCATCCATGTGGAACTTCCTCTGAATCTCCTTGGCATACTTTCCCTGAGATACGAATATCTCCCCATCTCTTTTCCATATTTCCAATCCAAGTAAATAGTGCGAGAGCCCCATGTCCTTTATCTAAAATTCTCTTGCAATATCCTCTTTTCAAGACTTTATGAGTTGCTCATCACCTGTCAGTATCATATGATCAACATAAATTAAAATCATCAAAATTTTACCATCAACCACAATATGATATAGGTTCACATTTTCTTCACTCTCGGTGAAGCCCAACTCGTTGAAATAGTTGTCAATCCTAGTGTACTAAGAACAAGGTGCTTGCTTCATCCCATACAGTTCTCTCTTTAGTTTGCACACATGTGACTCCCTATCTAAGGTCTCAAAACCTTCCGTCTACTCAATCTACACTTCTTCCTCAATAACTCCATTGAGAAAAATTTTCTTTACATCCATCTGATGTATCTTCCATCCCATCTAGTTGAGAGTGCAAGGATGGATATAATATATGAGTACCTTGCGACTAGCATAAAAGTCTCATAATATTCAATCCCCTCCACCTAAGAGAACCCTCTGGCCACAAATCTAGCCTTTTGTTTCTCCACACTCCTATTTTCTACATGCTTCACCTTATATACCCTTCTAGATCCTACAACTAACTTTCGCACTAGTCCCGGGACAACTTCCTATGCACTTTTTCTAATGATGGATCCATACTCCTCAACCATGGCATCAACCCACACTGTCCATTGCATCGGTTCTTCGAAATAGGATGTTTCTACCTCAATACCTTCGCTCATAAGATCCATGTATCTAGTGTACCTCTCTAAGGACCTTCTCTACATGTGCTGTGATGTGGGTGCTCCCACATTATCTCTCTCATCTAACAATAATTTGTCAATCTCTTTGGTGTTCATCCTTCCATCTCTGGTAGATGGCTCTACATGAGTGGTTTCTACCACTCTATATTCCTTTGCTTGTGGTTTCTCCACATCCTGAGGTTCATCCTTCGGAGCTAAGATCTCCTTGAATGCATGCAACTCGAGCTCCCTCTCAAGGGACAATCACATGGCTTTGTCTTCATAAAATTTCACATCCCTTCTTACCAATGCCATCTTATATGTTGGAAATTACAACCAATAGTTGTGAGGTGTATTAGTGTACCCCACAAATATCCCCAAATTTTTTTTTGTCTCTAGCTTCTTACTGGCATATTTGGTCACATGGAATAAATAGACGAGCCAAAAATTTTAAAATATGACACATCTGGTCTCTTACCTGAAAAATCCTCCTCTAGTGTACTCATCCCAATTATTTGAGGAGGACTTTTGTTCTGCGCAAATACTGTTGTATTGCATGCTTCCGCCCATAGATGCAACGATAGGCCTTGATCATGCAGCATAGCCCATGCTTCTCCCAAATTCTTTCTGTTCTTTCTTTCTACAACCCCATTCTACTATGGGTTATGAGGTGCAATAAATTCTCTTCAAATTCCTTCAAAGGCACAAAGTTTATTGAATTCATTAGAGATGTACTCTCCAACATTGTCGCTCCTTAGAGCCTTCACCTTCTTCCTTGTATATTTCTCGAAAATTTCCTTGAACTCACAAAACATGGAGAACATCTGATCTTTCTTCTGCATGAAGAAAATCCAACACTTTCTTGAAAAATCATCAGAAAAAAATCACATAATACCTATTCTTTATTGTGGATGCTTTTGAGAATGGTCCACACCCATCTAAGTAAGCTCTCTCAAGAATATCCTTGGCTCGGATTTTCTTATCGTTAAAGGTGGATTTAGTATTCTTCCCTAATGTACACCCTTTGCATGTGTCTCTCTATGCAAGTGCACCCTTTGGAAGTCTTGTAGGAATTTGTTTGATGATCCTCAAAGCACTGTGGTGTATATGGCCCAACCTCATGCGCCATAACTCACCAATGTCTCATCTCTCCACCTTCTCTGCTTTACTTCTTAGTGTTGTGCAGTCCTATACATCTCATTTATAGTGATTTTTTACTCGAACCCCAATATTTTTCACCCGTCATGTGGCTTTGTGACGAAATAATTTCTTTCCTTCACTGAAGAACTTGTCATATCCACAATATTCCAACATAGAAATAGAAACCAAATTCTTCTTGAAACCAATAACATACATGACATATTTTAATGTGAGTGGATTTCTTGACTCCCTCTGAAAGGTAATTGTACCTACACCGGTAGAGATATACCTCTCTTCATCACCCATCTCGATGTGCATCTGGAGATCCTTATCCTCCAAGCTACTAAAGAATTATTTTTTGTCATTCATATGGAATGAAGCTCCACTATCCAAGTACCACACAGATCCCATCACCAATGACACCATGCATGCGATGAGGGTGAAGTCCAACTCAAACTTTGAATCCGATGCTTCACCTATTGCTCCTCCTAAGGCCTTCTTGTTATTCTTCTTTTGTGTACAATTTGTGGCATAGTGTCCATGCTCATGAAAGTTGAAACATTTTTCCTTTCATAAGTCTCACTTATTTCCTACCTTTCCAGACTGATATTTTGAATGGGATGCCTTCCCTTTTCATTTCTCCACCTTTCCATCCAAGGCATAGTTCTCTTCATCATCAGTATTTGATGAGGATCCATCTTTGGTGCTCCACAGAATTACATCTTGTGCCATATCGGACCATAGTCGCTCCCAATCCAACAACTTCTCCCTCCCATTAACAGAGTCTTGGTAGCTATGTCAGATCTTGGGAAGGCATAGAAGAGCTAAGCTCACCAAATCATCCAAGGAAACAATGATCCCAATTCTTCCAAGCTCATCATGAAAATGAGTGAACTTTGTGAAGTATTTTTGGATTGTGTCACCTTTCTCCATTTTGATCTTCCTGAGCTTGTCTTTTAGTGCCAGCTTCTTATGGTTGTTGTTATTCTGATACAAATTTATTAAGGCCTTCCACATCACATATGTAGTCGCCTTCCCATGGAGACTCAAGACAATATGATCTCGAAATCCCTCAAACAAGATCCTTCTCTCCTTTGCTACTTTCTTCTTCCAAGCATCGAGAAGTTGAGAATCTGCTACTATGGGCACTGGAACATCAATATCTATGAAAGTATTTAGTCCATTTTCCTCAAGAATGCCTCCATCCTATCCTTCCATGCAATATAGTTCGAATTTCCCTCGAACACATATCAATTCTCAAGACATCGAAAGACATCGTGATATTTTTCTGGATCGTAAAGAATAAATCTTTAAATTCGAACCTGATCGAAACAAACTATGTTCTTATTTTCTTATTGTGATTCCTGTCACTCTGATACCATGTACAAAATCTAACAAAGTGATTCCAAATGATCTTATAATGTACTAAAACAAGATATTGAATCCTTCTACAATTTTCAGAAGCAAAACACGATCGCACAATCACATAACAAGCAAGAGAAAGAGACAATCAATCACTCAACACGATATGTATTTGGGGAAATAAAAATTCCTAAAACCTCACTATATATGTATTGTATAATGTTAAGGTCATGAAATAATAAAACTCTTTCTCTCTCAGAGAAACTCATGCACTCTGCCAACTGTATCACTCTGATCTAGGAAAAATAGGCCAATTACTTAGCCAATTCTCAGCCTCTGCTCAACCTGAATTGCTCACACATTTATCGAGGAATTAAATCCCTATTAAATAGGGAAATCCTTATAATTTATTTCTCAATGATTCCTTGTCCTCCACATGACACTATAACTGACCTGTAAAATTTTCTAATAATACAATTGATAGTTATCATCCCTTTAACCTCAATCTCAACTGGGCATTCCTTAGAACTAAAATTCAAGAACTATTTATAATGAATTAACAGTTAACTGATTGATCACTACTTGTGAATTAAATAATATTTAATTCACTTGACCTCTCACTATCTCATCACTCAATTAGAACTAGTTAAACTGATTTTAACTCAATTTCTTGAGTTAACTAATTACAACTCACAAATAATTTTAACTCGACCCCCTTAAATCATGGAGAACTATACATGCCTAATTTATGAACCTCAACTCCAATTTCCTAATACAACTCATTCATTTTGACTTAGTTAACTAATACCAGTTGTCATGAGATGAAATTACAATTTCTCTTCCAATTTAGTTAAGGGGAAATTAAATCAGAAGCCCCCTTTGGGTGCCATTTCTTGGCGTCATTTAAACATCAATTGGGAAAGTAGCCCTGAAAGGTCTATGAGGTAATATCATATGGAAATTATTTTGATATTATGTGCTTATATTTATGCCTATGTTTATGTTATGGAAATAAATGTTGAAGAACACATCATCAAAATGAAAGCACTGTAATTTGTGGCATCTCCGGGCAAACATGGATAGTGGAAAGAGCCACATACCTGGGATTTTGGTTATGGATCCACACAGTAAGGACTGGAAATACATAGAGGCAAGGCTCTTTGGTAGAGACATTTTGGTCTCTAGATGTGCAATACATCTAGTGTGTACATGTTGCACATGTGGTGTTGCGTACATGTCATATATGTTGTGTTGTGTACATGTGGTACTATGTCATGTGTATTGTGTAGTCATTTCAATGTGACATGTGTATTATTTTTGTTGGATTGTGTGTGTATATTTTTTGTGTTGTACATTGTGTGAGAGGGATTGGTTCTCAGGATCCTTGGAGCTTGTGGATTGGGACATGACCTTTAGAACCCTCCAATAGTTTAGGTTCCCTGAAGGTTGTGGGTTGTATCCTTATAACATATTGGGTTACCCAAAGGTTATGGGTTTAAATATTAGTCTCTAGAGCCTTGTAACAACTTGGGTTCCCATGTGTTAGAGCCTTGTAATAGTTTGGGTTCCCTGGAGACTGTGGGTTGAGAAAGTAGTTCCTAGATATTTGGACAATTTGGGAAGAGACCAATCTTGAGTTTTTGATATTGAGGGTAGATATGGTATAGTCTTTGGATACCCTTGTTATTAATATTGCATATGAAAGAGAAGAGAAGGCATTGGGTGCTTGTCGAGTTTAGCAACCGATACAGTGTGTGAACATGGTCAAAGAGAAGAGAAGGTGTTGGGTGATTGCGAGTTTGGAAACCGATTCAGTGTGTGTGTGGAAAGAATAAAGAGAAAATGAAACAACAAAGAACCATTTAGAATATAAGTATCAATATTTTATTTCATTTTTAATTATGCACATAATTTAAGATTATGATTTATGATGGTTTAGTTTTGAGCTAACCATATGTGATATGTGTATATGTGATGATTTGATAAAAGAGATAATTATTTGACTTGATGTGAGAAGAAGTAAAAAAAATCGCAAATGTACCTTATTAATGAGATGCCATTGAGGTATGATTTTAATTTATTTCAACTCCTTTTGAGTCTAATGGAAATTATGTGCTTGGTATAGGAAAGCATGGAAATGCCTAGTTTGGGTGATTGGAACTGACTAAAAGAGTGTTAAAAACACAAGTAAAAGGAATTGGAACATGAGATAGTGTGTTGGTAAAGCATTCAAGACCAGGGCCATTGTGGGATGCTGGTACCCAATAATTTCTATTAATTTCCATGAGCATGCTATGGCTAGTATGATGGTTTCAAGACAGGGATATGCCTTGTTTTTGAACCTTCTGATGTGAGAACTTGGAAGCTGAGTGACTACATGGAAGGGGGTGACCATATTTCCCAAGGAACTGGGAAGGAGAGAATGGAATTTATGGGAATAAATTTGTTTTTTCCATTAGAATTTCCATATGGAATCAAAAGCACATTGGGAGTGTTCCGTAGAACAATGAGTCTATAATTTTTCACTAAGAGAACAAGTAGCACAAGGATTATAGCACTGGACATTGCAGGCAGGATTTTATTTTTGCAGTGGATTCTAAATTTGCTCGAAAGGAGGTGAATCCTCGTACTGATTGTTGAACCTCAAGACTGTTCTTATTTTTGACATCCTTTTCCACCATCATTTCTTCCTTTTCGAAAAATCCATAAACTCAATCAGTGATAATTAACACATTTTCCATCTGAGAAGGCATTTAGATGATATCTATTTTATATTGTAATGTTTCTTATTATTTAGATAAATTTTTGTAATTAGTTACAGAATTCAGATCATATCCTACACACCTATTCAGATTCGAGAAGGATGATGCCTACACTCATGGTCAAAGATAAGTCAAGATAAGGGACGAGATCATCGGACGAAGATTCTCGATTTTATCTTATGTAGCAAATCGAGAAATATCCATGAATAATTTACATCTGATTAGACTTCTAGTCTTAGCTTTATTTTAATTTCCATAGGAGAAATTATCTCAGACAGTTAATTTGAAACTATGTGTAATTATCAATCTGTCGAAACTGGGAATATGCTTAATTTTTGGTGATAATACTGTGATACATTTTAAAACTTTATTTTGTTAATGAAGAAGACCAGTTTTGGACCATTGATGCATAGATAGCTTAAGTATATTTACACTCCTTCTGTTGTAGAGGGCCCCTGCACGGAAAAGAGGTTTTTATAGTAATTTAATTGTTTAAATTCTTGTCATTTCACAATTTAATTATATGTCATTTAGTTTCTGAATGTTATCTAAATTAATTGTTTATATTTATGCATATTTGACTATTATATCATATTCTCTCTTGAATTGTTTCATTATCATAACTTTTTCAACATTTAATTGAAATCGTTCTTGTATTTGATTACACATCAATCATAGGTTTTAAATTAGACATTTTGTTTTGCGCAATAGACACTTTGTAATCTTTGTTTCCTTAAGTGGTTTTGAGTTTAATGAGTACAGTCAATTCAGATTCGTAGTAATATATTTTATTCTTTCGTTTCCATGGAATGTAGAATAGATTTAGAATAGGATTATATTTTGATAAATCATTATTAGATAGAATTAAAACTAGATCAAATGCCCTATGTTTCATAGAATTAGTGTTTTCCATTGATAGGTAGAATATGGTTTTATTTTTGTTTTTTTGATAGATAGAACAATATTTAGAGATCAAAAGAATCTAATAGAATTTAGAATGATGATTTGTTTAAATGCATAATAAGTTCAATTAGATGTTTTCATAGATGTTTTGCAGGCATATAATATTCTAACATAGCTCAGCTTTAATCACTCAAAGTTGATTTATTTTTATGCAATACAGATTAGCTAATTAACATTTCATTTTCTTCCTTCTTTTAGATTTTATGTTTCATTCATTTTATTAAGAGTAATTTGCAAATCAATTTCTTTTCTTAGAGTAAAAATAACATTTCCTTTTCTTCCTTCTTAAGATTTGTTTTTCATCATTAAATTTCTTTTAGATTCAGTTATTTCTTAGCATTCAAGATTTCATTTAAAGCTTAGATTTCATTCCTTAGATCAATTTTTAGTTTTAAAATTATACATAAAATACAAACCCCCAAAAATAATATATAAAACTACACAATGAAGTAAGAAAGAAGGGCATCTAGCATATATAGTGCACCACACTTCATAAATAATACCAACTGCGATATGATAATTTGGTAATTTGAGCCGTAAATTATTTCAACAATACTTTCGGTGTGATGTGATCTAGTTATATCATTGATGTGAGCATCGTATTGTTTTATTTTTGGTTAGATAAAATGTGCATATGTATATATGTGTATATCGTGGTAAATATTGTATCGAGTTTTTCTTATAAAGCTCCATAAAAAATATTTTTATTTTTTGGCTGAAGCATATGTGTACAAGTATATAGTACACCACACTTCATAAGATTACCAACTCCGAATGATAATTTATGATAGAAATTTAAGACATTAAATTGACTAAAAAATTTGACATCGTTGCTACAGAAGTGTAATTAGGAAGCCTTATTTCTTACATCCAAAAAAAAAGGATATGCATAGAGAAACAGACTCTAGGTGTGGATTTATAGCTAGAGGTATAAGTTTGATTCCAACAACACCACTTACTCCACCCAGACCACGAAGTGCCACACCACCATCTCAAACTCATATTCCATCTTTCACAGCAAGACATAGACTTCCTAAAGTCTTAAGGTTAGAAATCCAACCAAGACACTCTCCAACTTCATCTACTGAGCAAGTCTTAGAAGAGGAAGATCCTAGATCTCCAATAGAAGGATTAACATTTTTCACTTCTACAAGAGAACAAATTCTAGCTCAGGAGTTACAAATCCCTAGTGAGGAAGAAGAAGAAACATTATTCAACATCCCACTGATAGAAGAACTGGAGGAAGAACAAATAACTCTACAGTTAGAACCCTACATTAGTTCTGAGGAATCTACAATGGCCGGAGAAGAAGGATAAGGATAAGTATACAATTTGAATTGATAAGCCTTAAGAATAGGAGGAGGAAGAAGAGGTGGAGGACTAGGTGGAGGTAGAGGAAGAGGTGAAGAGAATAGAAGAAGAGAAAATAGGGAGGACCATAACTCTATTGGATTTCCTATAGTTGATGAGGATACAAATGCCACAATGAAGAATATTTCACTCTTCATCCTTCCCAATTTTCATGGATTAAGGAATGAAGATATTGAAATGTTTCTATTTGAATTTGAGGTTTTATGTAGATCATATGACTACTTACAAGATTCTAAAAAAATGAAACTATTTCCTACAACACTCAAGGGTGAAGCTTTAAAATGGTTCATGGGCTTAATAACACAATCTATTAGGACATGGGATGAGATGAAAAGCACATTCTTACAAAGGTATCTAGATTATTTCACACCTAATAATCGGAAGGATGAAGTATTTAAAATGATGCAAAGAGAGGATGAAAACTTGGAAGACTTAATTGAGAGATTCAATTGCAATATAAAAAGAACCAAAATGGAAAACTTGGATCAAGATACTTTAAAAGCTCTCTTATTGAAATCCATTAGAGATTAATGGATATATATTCTTAATATGATGGGAAATGGAGATATCTCTCAATTATCATTACCTGAAATTGTTGAATTATGCATTCATCTTTCAAGAGGAAAATCAAGAACTCGAAAAAATGCAAGAGATCCTATTCTCTATGGAGTGAACAAATCTGCAACTAGAACAGTAAGTAGGGCATAAATAGGAGATATGCTTGATGAATTCAAAATAGATATGTTAGGGAGTCTTAGTGAACAAATAGACACCCTGAAATTACAAAACAAGTGGAAAGTTGAAACTGATGCCTTATCTATTTTATGTCCTAAATGTAGAAAGAAACATGCCTTAAGAGAATGTCCTCTTGATTTAAAATTCAAAGAGACCTGTGTTATTTGTAAAAAAAATCATGAAACAAAAAAATGCCCCTCTATACCAGGTCTTAAGGTTGTTTTCCAAGAAGAAATATCTCCATATCCAGGAGAACCTCTTTGTTTTATCTCTAGAATACCATGGCAAGGGCCAAAAACTCAAGGTTTTAATAATAAAATGTATACTTAGCCCCCACCAAACAATTGAAATTCACCAATGCCATGGAAGCAACCTTGGTCCCAACCTCAACCTTGGACACAAGGAATGCAAAATCATTATGGCAGATATTCTCAATATCACCAATATCCACAATCTTATCCAAACTATCCTCCCCAACATTTTCCACAATCTAGTCAACAATCTCAATTGCAAAATCATAATCCACAACTTTCATTACCATTTCCACAAATACCAAATCAACTGCTTGCCCAGCCATTACCAAATCCGAACAATAAAAATTCTCAACCTGCTTATAACATGGAGGGACAGAAGTTTCCAACTTATATGATTACTCCACTATATCTTAATAATTTTCAACTTAGATCTAGTAGGATATTAGAAAGGAAAAAGCCCTCTGTTGTTATTCAGGAAAAAGATGATCTTGATGAAGAAATTTCTCTACAGAAAAATAAAAATCATTCTGGAGAAGGGACATCCCTTCAATAGAATCAAAAGTATCAAAATCAAAAGCAAGAAAATCTAATAAACTCAACTCTTATCATAGAGCAACCTTCGGTATTTGTTTCTAACCCTCCTTTTCCTTAAATATTACAAATCAATAGAGGGATAGAAAAACAAACTCTATTCCCTAACTATGATTTCTTAGATGAATTGAAAAATGTCTGCATCAAAACCCCTTAGTTATAAGCCATTAAATATATTATAATCCTTGCAAAAACAATAAGAGAGTTGAGTATAAATAAATTAGGAAGAAAAACAAAAGAAGTAAAAAGGATTCATTTAGTGGGAAAAATTGCAGACATCATGATGGGAAAATTGCCATACAGAAATATTTGGATCTAGGAATTCCAGTTGTAAAAACACACATCAATGGTATTGATATTCCAAATACATTGATTGACTTAGGAGCATACATAAACATCATGAGTAAACAAACCATGGAACAACTTAGGCTTCCAAAACTTTAGTATACACCAACATTACTACAATTAGTAGACATATTAGTAGTCAATCCAGATGGTGTATTAGAAGAAATTTATGTATCCTTAGACTCTTGGGAATTTCTAGTTGACTTTATGATATTAAATCCTGAGAACAACTTAGGGGGACATCCATTGATATTAGGAAGACCTTGGTTATCTATAGTTGATGCTTTCAATAGTTGTAGATCTGGTGATATGTTTATTTCTTTTGGTAATTAAACAAATAAATTCACTCTATATCCTCCAGAAAAAATAATGACAGAAATAGGAAATGAATAATGGATGGATGATGACAATGATATACAACCTATCTTTACTATTTCTCATATTAGAGAAGAAATTCAAATTCTAAATTCAATAGAAAATTTCGAAACATCTTCACAATGTGAAGATGATCATAATTTTAAGGAACAATGTAACATTGAATACTTTTCATCCAGAAAAATTTATTTATATTCTATGGAAGAATTTGGTAACTCTGTAGTTGAAATCTTTCCAGGAAAATATTTAAACATAAACAAAAACTTGGAAATTTTCCAAAAAGAAGAGTTAATCAAAACATTGCAAAAACATTCTACTGCATATGCATGGGAGTACACTGACATGAAAGGAATTAATCCTGAGACTTTCATACATCATATCTATATTGAGGAAAACTATAGACCTATCAGAAAACCTCAAAGAAGGATGTTTTAGGGTCCCATGATTTGGCTGATTAGCAAGCCAAATGATAGTGTAACATCAAACCAATCTTTGGAGCCCAAGGACCTAGCCTTCCTGGACTCAGAGAGGGCTCTCTCTATATGTGTAAGGGATATCTGTGTGTTTTCTTATTGCGTTCTGATTTTAGGCTAGTTATGAAGTAGGTTTTTTGGTTTTGGTTTTTAGGTTGTGAGGGATGAAACTGATCAAAGATATAAGATAGGTAAAAAGATGTCAGATCAACTGGGCTATGGGGTCGAAGAGGTCAAGAAAGCTATCAGATGGTGATACAAGGCTGTTGAAGGGCCGATTTGATTCGAGGTAGAAAGGATCTTTGGGAAAAATGGAGTAAGATGGACATCAAGTTTGTGAAAAACAAAGGATTTCAAGCATAACTAGTTTAATAGCTGACATAAACATGGTAGGGAAAACCATTAATCATGAGAAATGTAACTATAAGCTAATCAATACATAGAAATAAACATTCAATCCATGCATAGAGATATGTAACTCTCTAACTTTGGGAAATGACTATCATACTTTGGGAAAAACACTTAAGAGAGACAAACAACTCAAATCACTATGCTGGAACACCTAAACACAGTACTTCAAGTTATTGGGCACTTTGAAAACAAGATTGCATAGTCTTAGGAAAAGGGCAAGATCGGAACAAGACCTCCTTGGTTCAACAAATGACAATCTAATCTGTCAAAGAGAAATTTCATGGATGGAGCTATGGCTAGCCATGAGTAAACAGGGCATACCTTAAATCATACTTAGCATGCACAAAACCATGAATGAAATAAGCAACAATATCCTTAAGTTATTAAAGAGCAATCGAGAATTATTTAATGTGACTAAGGAAGAAGAAAACATGGAAGCTATGAAGAAACAGGAAATTTGAAGTGCCTCCAAGGGCATGTCTCAAATTTGTTCTCTACTGATCTATAGCAAGCAAGAAACATGGATTCATGAATGAAAACTAGAAAACAAAACAAAGAAAGAGACACTATACCATTCTACCAAGTCATGGAATCCAACAACAATCCTCTTTCATCATCCAAGAACATCCAAGAGACTATCCAAAAGCATGAGACAAGTATTTCTTCCAAAAATTATATGACCATATATTGCTTCTATTCATCAATTTCAGCCTTGTTTACAATGAAAGCCTTTGGAATAAATAGGCCAAAGTGAAGAAAACCTCTTAGTTCAACTTGCAATATCATTGGCCTATCCAAAATATCTTATTTTGTCCTTGAGGCTTTGCAAAGCCAAAGGCACAAAATATCTCATAAAATATCTAAAAAATGCTAAAAGAGGGAAATAAATTGAATTTTCATAACTTCTCATGTGCAAAAATATCTAAACGCACATGAGGAAAAAGCAGTTTTTAAAGGTTCATTTTTTACAAAAACACTCAAAAAATACATCAGCAAAAGGTCGTCTAACTTTCCAGCAACTTTTGGCAGCCTTCCCAATGTCGAAATAAGACTCATGATAGCTCGTTGAAAGCTCTAAGTGTCTACTTTCTGGAAAAACTTGAATTTTCCCAATATGATGCCTAGAAGTCCTTCAAAAATAGGCTTGTGTGTAAAAAACCAAAAAATAAGGCTTGCTAATAGACCGGGCAGAGTGTAGAAAAAGCGAGAATTTTTTGCCATTTCGGGGGAGAAAATGATCTTCAAATGTCCTGAAAATCACTGAGTATGTGCTCCTGAAATTATGGCATCCAATGATACCATTCTCATCCTTTGATGATCCCCCAAACTAAAAGGGCGAAGCCCATGAGTTTTGGCCAAGAACCCAAAAATGACAAAAAACCAAAATATGTTGAAATTTGCCCAAAATTGGTGAGCATGACCCTCAAGGGTTCTCAGCAACATGTTGTGAATTAGAGGCCAAAATCTGAAGTCCTGAGGTGTCTTTCCTCAATTTCTGTGCCGGGCGCTTCCCTTTAGTCTCCTTGAGTTTTTCTTGAGCAGCCTTCAACTTGCGCTGGGCAAACTGATTTAACTTTTTATAATGCCCTGTCATTCTCCTTTGAAGGTCTAAGTCCCTGTTTTCCTTCTCCAATTTCTTCTCCAAGTGATCATTTACTCTCTCAAACCATGCCTCCCTATTGTTTTCTATCTCTTTTTCGAACAATGCAGTGAGAGGGGTAGATTGGAGAAGGGCATTCTCCTCTTCTTTTTGCTTCTCAAGGGCCTTTTTAAGCCCCATGGTTCTTGGCCTCTTTTGCCTAGGCTGATATTTGCCTTCACTTTCATCGAACTTGCCCATGATTTCTTCCAACCTCACTTGGGATTTCGAGGCCTCCTTCTTGTATTTGGTCGCTCGTGTCTCATAAACAGCCATATGGACACTCATTTGCTTATTTTGGATTTGAAAAAATTGATTGAAATTCCTAGCTCTATGAAGATCATCCTTCAAGGCATCAATTTGGCTTTCTCTATGGATCAAGAGGTTTTCTAGAATCCAGGCCTCATTATCACTATCATCGCTTTGGATTTGGATGATGTCGAATGCACTCTCCTGTTCATGACTGCCTTCTTCCTTGCCCTTCCCTTTGCTTTGGGTGGATATTCTAGTGCTCTTCCTCCTGGGCAAATCAATCATGGGTTTCTTGGGAAATTTTCCTTTTCTTCGGAGGGCCCTTGTCACATTCGAAGTGACAACTCTAGGAACTCTTTTCTTTGATGTCCGGGGTTTGGCCATTTTCGGAGAAGAGGGCATGGCCCCTTTACCCTTGTCACCTTGCCTCTCTTCTTTTTTAGTTTGTTGTTCTTCTTGAGGAGGTTGTTGTTCTTGAGGAGGCTACTATGTATCATCTTTTGGCTTCCCTTGCTCATCACTTTCATGCTACTCCTGTTCCTCCTCACTGTGATGTTGTTGTTCAGCACTTTCCTCCTCATACCCTTGCTGTTGTGTGTCATCATAAGGTTGTTCACCCTCATCATGAGTCTGATGTTCTTCATGCTGCTGCCCTTCATCACCAGTCTGTTGTTCTTCATGCTGCTGCCCTTCATCATCTTCCTCATCATCATGGTCATGCTCTTCTCCCTCTTCAAGCTCTTCTACTTGCTCTGTCGTAAACTTGAGTTTTTTAGGAATGGGTCTGCTAGAGGAAGGTGAAGGATGATGAGTAGGAGGTGTAGGGGATGTGTGAACTGGAGGGACAGTGGAGAAATCCATATGGTTGATGAAAGTATCCCAAGAGACCTCTCTCTTTTCAAGCTGATGAAGAATGATGATTTTGATGAGAGAGTGATGGAAGAGACAAGCTATTTGCTGTGAAGGAGGCTTCTTCTGAACAGTGGAAGCCATTTTATCAATGATTTTGTGTAAGAAGAAAGGAAGATTTAGCAGCTTGGTCCTTTTGAAATGCATGAGCAGTCTAATGTGATAAGCATAGATACGAGAGAATCTTCCCTCACAAGTGAATTATTTCATGATGATCTTCATGATGGGGGCGTAGCTGGCTAAAAGATATGAGAAAGGGAAAATAGAAGGAAATGATTCTTTGTGCTCAGGCTTTAGAAAGGGCTTGTAATCTTCTGAGTCCAAATGGCTTTGTTTAAACCATTTCCCACCAATATAGGGGATTTTAGTGGCCTTGGAGATGGATCTTGGAGAAAATTTGAAGTCAAGGCCTGCCAACTGGAAATGCTTGTCTTGAAACCTTAAAGCGCAAAGATGTGTCAAAGGAGAAAAACTCTTCACCTCTTACACCCTTTGACAAAAATCTAAGCACCCGACCTCATGGAAATTGAACAAGACTGATGGGTGGGCATTCACTTCTTCAGTGGAATTAGGCTCAAATCTCTTATGCAATCCACTCCTACTATCCTGCCTGGGAGGCATCTTGTTCTGGATGCTCTCTCCAAAACCAAACTGCCTCAAAAAGGTTTTCAAGAATGTTTTCTTAAACAAAAAACTTGTCTTCTTTGTCAATCATTGTTTGATCAAGGAAAATTTTCCTCAAATGTTGTGTGAAATGTTTTCTTTGACATTAGGTCTCTGCTCCTCCCAAAACACTGCCTTTCCCCTTTGTATGCCAATAAATAATTTTAATAACAAGCACACAGTCAACTAAAATCTATACATATTCAAGTGATTTTCGGTGTTTGGGTAAGATCACAGAGCTCTTGGTGTTTTGGTGTAAGCTAGGCAGCCTAGTATTTAGACAGAGGCAAAATAATCTTCTCAATCAAAACACCCTCCTTGTCTTCACTATTTCTCACACACAAGTAAACAACAACACCTCCAAACTGATTTAACTGCTTTACTCACTAAAGTCTGCTTTATAGGACAAAGGAGGAAACAGTGGTTTTTGCTTTTTTACCCCACAGAGGAGACTTTTGAAATGACAAAACACTTGTACAATGATCACTGTTGTTTGAAAATAGGCCCACTGTTTCACTTTTCAAACCCTGTGTTTTTTCCTTTAAACACTGCCTCCAACTTCTAACACTATTTTTGAGGACAGTTTATCAGGCCTTTAGACACCAATACAAACACACTGCTTCTAATATGTTAATCTTGAGTAATGGCAGTCACAACAATTTTCGGATTTTCAACAAAAATTCAACCCTCCTTACCACTGTTTTCACCACTCTATTTGCTGACAGAGGTTATGGCTTTATCTCAGTCTTTGGGGGCAGCTCTAGGTTCTTTGCAACTAATGAATCATTCCACTAACCTCCCACTGTGACACACTTTTTCAACACATTTAACACATTACCTTGATTCACACCATGAGCTTCATTTTTTTCCACTACTTAACAGTTTTGAAATGAGCAAGGAGGCAACAAAATACCTTGAAGATCGATGGTGGGCTTTTCTTGAGGGTTTGAGCAGCTTCAAGATTCGTTTGAGGTGCTTTGAGCGTTTAAAATGTGCGCGGCACGTTCAACTAGGAGAACGTCGTGCAATAGAAAGTTTTCGGGTCACTGACGGGCATTCGTGACCGGCGCCTACAGGCGCGCCGCGCCACAGTGTAATCCTTTGGTAAACTTCCGCCTGAACGTGCCGCACAACTCTACAGGCGCGCTGCGCAGCCTAAAAATCCTGAAAACTCTGTGTTTTAGCTTGAAATACCTCTTAGGTCCAGTGAACAGCAAGAGGGGAGCGTTGCCTTGTGTTTTGAGAATGTCAAATGGCTTGCAACGGTCTCATTATTCTCTTTTGAACGCAAAAAACCAACTACCCTTAAGTTTGATTTGTGAGGGTTTTGAAAGCTCTTTTCTTTAAAACCATTGCCTTTGTTTATTTGAAAACAAAACCATAGTGATTTTGAACGTGCTATAAGGATCCCATACTTTTAAATAATGTTGGCAAAAAGGCTGTGCATGCTATCTGGCTAGTTTTGGTAGATATGACTCTTTCCTCTTGTAATAAATCATCCAAGGGTCAAACTCTTTTCACTGTGCTTTATTATTAAGAAGGAAAATCTGCCACTGCTGACCCTTTTAATGACATCTTCAAAATGGGAAATCTGCTCAAAACATACCAATGAGTGGTGAAGCATCTTTTGCCATTTTGCAAGGAGATGACCTATCTCCTTAAAACTTGATTGACAGCTTATGTTCCTTATGATTATATCTGCTTGTTAGAGGGAATCTGGCTTAAATCCATATAGGGATTGTAGATGTATTCTCCAAATGATGCTTCTCTTTGACTGTGAGTGAGGCCTAGTTGTATTCACCTGAGCTTTACTATCATCTGTCCATCTAGAGGGAACTTCTTCTGAAAACTTCTTCTCTACTCAAACTGCAACAGCAAGGTACCTTTGACCTATTTTCATAAGGAGAATTCCTTCATTTGTAACAGTGGCATGCATTATTGGCTTTGAATGTTGTTCCAGAATTTTGAAACTCATGCCATAATCCTTCTTACATATTTATGAGCTTGTGTGTTTAGTTGCAATGCCTTTTGGGAAAACTAAACTCAAATTGCCTTCTGTCCACTATGATGAGTAATTTTGAAAGAAAATTCTTTATGAATAGAAAGACAGTACCTTTTGAAAATCAATCCTCACCCTTAGTGGTTTCCCTTGTACATGATGGCAGAGGTCAGTTTGGGACCAAGACCCTTTTGGCTCCTTTGGCCATCAGCTTAATAATATTTCTTCATTGATGATGAACCCATTACTTCACATTGTAACTTAATAACAAAGAAAACTCCTGTAAACAATTTTTAAAAGCACTACTGCTTTTCTTCTGCCTTTAACATCATTTTTACTTCAGAAACTCTTAGTTGTTGTCTCACTGTATGGAAAAAAATGCCCTTTAGTCAGTTCAAATTCTTAAAATCAAACTTTATCTACTGGCCCTCTTCTTATAGATGAAGGAGGCGCTCTTAACCCTCTACTTATAAAATGAAGGAGGTTCTTTAGTCTTCAAAAACCCTCTGCTTGTAGATGAAGGAGGTTTTTTAGTCTTCAATCCCTCTACCCATAAAATGAAGGAGTTTTTTCTGTCCTCAACCCTCTGCTTATAAAATGAAGGAGGTTTTTTTAGTCATGCCATCTCATCAGCCTTTAACAATGTTATTTTTCCTTTCACTGTCTTTTCATGCTTGAGCCAATGAAGAATGACAAATTGATAATAGTTAACATGAGCACTTCTCTGAGACATGTAATTCTGCTTCTCAAATGTCTCTGTGCTTCTTTAGGCATCATAGGCAGTTTGGTTAGTATTTGCAAAGTGATTCTTGTCATTCATAATTTACTAACCTTTGACTGTGATCACAGGAGCTTAATGAAACAACTCTCTGCCCTGTAGCTGCATTCTAGGCTCAAAGTCACATGAGAAGCAGCTGTCTTCTCATGTGGAAACAAATACCGTCTTCTGGGAATGCTTGTATGCTTATGTTCTTGAAAGATCCATGAAAAAACAGTAAAACCACCTAAAATCAGTTTGACCTATGGTACATGTATGGCTGAGACTTGATGGTTTATTAGTGGCGCGACCTAGGGTTGTAACCAACTTTGTTCGCAGAATGGGAATGGTCTGTTATGACTGGTCTGTAGCAGATAGAGGTTCTTTGGCTTTAGGATAGTTTGCCAAAGAAGAGATGCCTACAGTGCCACTATCTAACTTAGGGGAAACTTCTTTGGACAGATTTGGATTGTTTCCTTGGAGCTGATGGGAAAACTAGTATGGCTAAGGCTAGATAGGACTTGATTAATGAGGTTTCATTTCGTCATGGGCAGACTGAAAAGGTAAGAGGGAAAAAAATTTTATGGGTGTTTTCCAGCTGCCAAATTTGACAATTTTTTAGATCAGCTACTAGAAAACTTGGCTGTTATAACTAGTCATCACCAACAAGTGAAAAATATTGATGACTAACAGAATGAATTCAAATCTTATGGAAATTGTGAAAGAGGAATTACAAAAATTGCTAAATGTAAACTTCATTTATCCAATTTCAGACAGTCAGTGGGTTTATCCCTTGGTTATTGTCCCTAAAATGAATGGTAAATGGAAGGTATTCATTGATTATGGGGAATTGAATAAGGCTACTCTAAAAGATCATTTTCCGTTGTGTTTTATAGATCTTGTTTTTGATACATTAGCAGGGAACAAATATTTTTTATTCTTGGACGATTTTAGTGGTTACAATAAAATTCAAGTAGCACCTGAAGACCAAGACAAAACCACATTTACCTGTCCATGGGGGACCTATGCTTATTGAGTACTTCCTTTTGGATTTTGCAATGCACCTACAACATTCCAAAGAGCACTATTAGGAATTTTCTTTGATTTAATACATGATTGTGTGGAAGTGTATATGGGTGATTTTATAGTTTATAGAAATTATTTTGAAAAGGCCCTTGAAAATTTGGAAAAAGCTCTTAAAAGATGTAAATAAAAAAATATTTCATTAAGTCATGAAAAATGCGTTATGATGTTTATTGAAGGAATTTTTTAGGACACCATATTTCAGGGGATGGAATTAAGGTAGTCTCATCTAAAGTTGAAGTCATCTCCAAATTATCAATTCCAAATTGTCAAAAATATGTTAGGCATTTTTTTGGTTTTACAGGATACTACAGAATATTTATAGAAAACTTCACAAAAATTGCACCTCCACTCTTCAAATTTCTCACTAAAGATTGTGAATTTAGTTGGAATCCTGAGTGCCAAATGGAATTTGAAACTTTGAAAGAAAAGATATCTGAGGCACCCATATTAAGAGGACCAAATTAGAAATTACCTTTTCATATCTCAACAGATGCAGAGTTGTATTAGGAAAAAAATATTTGACCCCTTATGCCATCTACTATACAAGTAAAAATTTGACTCCTGTTGAGTTAAATTACACTGTTACTAAAAAAGAGTTTCTAGTTGTTGTCCATGCTATTAACAAGTTTAGACACTACATCACTGGCTATGAAACCTTCATTCACATAGATCATTCTGCAATTAGGTATTTAATGAATAAATCTATCACTAATGGCATAATCACAAGATGGTTATTACTCCTGCAAGAATTTAACATCACCATTCTAGACCGACCTAGAAAACAAAACACAATTGTTGAATTTTTGTCTAGAATTAAAAATGATAATAATAATACTCCAATAGAGGATAATTTTCCTGATGAATATCTTTTTGAAATATCTACTAAATCTACATGGTTTACAGACATTTCTAATTACTTAGCTATGGGAAAAATACCATCATACTTGTTTCCTAGAGAAAATAGAAAAATAATTCGAACAAGTGCATTATATTCATGGGTAAATGATGAATTTTACAAGACAAGTCTAGATCTCATCATCAAGAGATATGTACGAGAAGATGAAATACCTGAAATACTGAAGGCATGCCACGATGAGCCTTTTGGTGGACACTTTTCTGATAAAAGGACTTCTTATAGAATCCTTCATTTAGGATATTATTTGCCATCCAATTTTAAAGATGCCAAGGAGTATGTTAAAAGGTGTGATCGTTGTCAAAGAACGGGGAAACATGTTCTTACAGATGAAATTCCCTTACAACATCAGGTAGTCATTGAACCATTTGAAAAATGGGCTCTGGATTTTAAGGGACCAATCAATCCACCATCAAGACAAAAGAGGTATATTTTGGTTTACACTGATTATGTAACTAAATGGGTAGAGGCTAAAGAACTTTATTTTTCTAATGAAAATGTTGTATTTTCATTTCCTTTTTAGGATATTTTCACTCGTTTTGGTACCCCAAGGGAAATTGTGACAGATTAGGGAACTCAATTTACATCCAGAATGGTGCAAAAGATCATGGAGGAATATAATATCAAACATAGAAATTCTACTCAATACCATCCACAAGAAAATGGACAAGTGGAGTCCACCAATAAAGAGATCAAAGAATCCTCACAAAGACTGTACATCTACATAGGAAGGATTGGACAAAAAATCTTCCAGGAGCTTTATGGGCCTATCGGACTACATGGAGGAATACAATAGGACATACTCCCTATGAACTTGTTTATGGGAATAAAGTCTTGTTTCCAATAGAATTCTAGATCAAAACCTTCAAAACAGCAGTCAGATTGGGACTTGTTTTGTCAGAAGCCCAAAAGCATAGAATGGAGCAACTCAATGAGCTTGATGAAATCAGACAAGATGCAGTTCAAAAGACCAGCTTAATTTAGCACAAATAATAATAATAATAATAATAATAGTTGTATAAGTATGAAAACCAATTAATGATTGGCATCCTTATACAGAAAATACAAGGTGAAAATCAGAGCTCATTTCTGACATCTTATTTTTTCTCCCATTCTGAAAATCCCAAATTCTTTTATTCCCTTTATTTTTCAGAAATAATAAAAGATTAGCTATAGAATTTATAAATTTCTACAGCTCTTAGAATAATCTACAACTTTCATCACATTTTGCAGCTCTAATACACTTTTGTAGCCTATTAAAGCAGGAAATATTGAACAAAAACAACTAAAGACTCCATTGAAGATCATGCTGAAAAGACACCTGAGGAATCAATACAGAAAGAAGAAGAAAAAAGGTTAATTCCAAGGTATGTTACAAAATTTTTTTAAATAATAAGTTTCAAAAGAATTAATATATATAAATTATATGATCATATGCTGCCACCTCAAATTGTCATCATTAAAACTGATTGTACTCAATTCACACCACAAAATCCATAATTCATCATTTCATCTGTATCATATCCCCTTAATGATCAAGACCAATTTAATTCATTAATGATTAACAATCATATCTCATACCATAACATGTTTACTCACGTTCCTAAACCCTCGCTTGATTACCTATTTACCTACACATCTCTCTAATCTCTTCTTGACATTCTTAACTCAGAGCCAAACCCTCAATTCACCTGGTAAAAAAGGAACAGTCTTGAAGGAGAAAATTCCTTACAATAGAGACATGGATTTAATAGTAAGAACCGAGCCTGTTGGTAGAAATTTCATGGAAGGATATACATTGATGAAATAAATGCTACAAAAGTTATGACGACTTCAGTTCATAGAAAATTTCGATGGATTCCACAAAGAGGTCACCAAATCCTTCACAAGGGCCTTCGACGGGGTGGAGGTAGAAATTGGAGACATAAATTTTTCAGTGATAGAGTCCTTTATAGCAAAAGCCACAGAACTTCTGAAAACCAGTGAAAGATGGTTCAAGGACAGGGAAATTCATGGAGAAGAATGGAATATTTTTATGAAAAATCTAGGTATGGACACTACTATTTTTAAGAAAGGAATTCTTGATACGACACTTAAAAATAAATGGAGTAACATGTTGTTAATTATTCAAAAAATTGTCACTTGTGAGGGTATTTGGCTGCATGTTTGTCTACCATGCCAAACTGTTAATGAATTTCCTAGAAGACAGAAAAATAAACCTCCCATACTTCCTATTGAACAACTTAAAGAAAATGTTAGGAACTATGCAGAAAATAATTCAATCCATAGACAATATCATGTATCATCATGGACTGGTAAAAATACTTATTGAATTTCATTTAAAAAGTATAGGAGACTGTTGGGAAAGTTTCCAGATCAATAATCATTTTTAAGAAGAAGCAAAAGAACATCATAGTGATGATAAGAACAAAAGAAGCAGGAAAAGAAAGTTTGGTAATTGTATTGAAGACAAATCCTCACCTCAAACACAACAGGAAGAAGAATAAATCACCATTGCAGAATTACTGAAGAATAAGAAATAGATTGGTCACAAAAAGGGAGGTAATGTAAAGGAAAAGGGTAAAGTTATAAACTCAGAAATCTAAAGTCCTCCGCATCCAAGGAGAAGTTCTAGACTCATAAGCCTTTGAAGAAGGCATCTCCATAGGAAGTAGAGTTTGTGTATTTATATGAAGAGCCCCGAGTACCATCACCTATTACAACCTCCCCTATACATATTCCAAACAAAACAACCCAAAAATTGACCCGGTACAACAGGAATTTTTTTACTACATTGAGTCCTTAGAAAAGATACATACAAAGGATAAGTAAAGTGTTGAAGAGTAGCCTACCAGTCCACAAGAACCTCTAGTAAAATCTTTGAAACAATAAATCTATGAACTAGAGATATTGAGCATGCACATCAAGCAAGAAAATGAATCTCTGAAGGAACAAAATATTTTAGAAAAGGTCATCAGTGACAACACTCTTTTACATTTGGGTCTGTGGTATAAAAATAGAAAGAAAATAAAGAAAAGAAATAGCTATCTCAACATAAAAGTTATCAGTTTTAAGTACAAACTCCTCATGAAGAAACCAAGAATAGTAGTCACCTCAAAGAAAGGAAAGAAGAGAAAGTTGGATGTACTAGAAGAGATATCAGAGCAGATGCAGTAAAAGCTGAAGGCTCGATATTTTGGAAATTGCATGAGGACATGTATTGGTCTCTTAGTGGGGGTATGTTGAACCTCATGTGTGTTCCTATTTTGACATCCTTTTCCATCGTCTTTTATTTCTTTTCGCAAAATCCAGAAACTCGATCAATGATAATTGACACATTTTCCATCTCAGAAGGCATTTAGATGATCTCTATTTTATATTGTAATGTTTCTTATTTAGATAAAAAATAATAATTAGCTACAAAATTCGTGCAATTATGTAGCTAACCTTTGTTTCTGCAGCCACTATTATTGTTTGACAGGTTTCGAGAAGAAAATTAAGAATCGAGTCATATGGGTAGCTTTTAAATGGTCCATATATGGATCGTATCCTACTTACCTCTTCAGATTTGAGAAGGATGATGCCTACACCCATGGTCAAAGATTAGTCAAGATAAGGGACGAGATCGGTGGACGAAGATTCTCGATTTTCTCTTACGTAGAAAATCGAGAAAGAGCCATGAAGACTTTTCTTCTCATTATACTTCTAGTCTTAGCTTTATTTTACTTTCCATAGGCAAAATTATCTCAGATAGTTAATTTGAAACTATGTATAAATACTGATATGTAGAAACCGGGACTGTAAGCTTAATTTTTGGTGATAATATTGTGATACATTTGAAAACTCTGTTTTGTTAATGAAGAAGACCAGTTCTTGACCATTGATGCGTAGATAGCTTAATTAGATTTATAATCATTCTGTTGTTGAGGACCCCTGCACGGAAAAGAGGTTTTTACAATAATTTCATAGTTTAAATTCTTGTCATTTCATAGTTTGATTCTATGTCATTTAGTTTCTGAATTAATTGTTTATATTTACGCACAGTTGACTTTTATATCGTATGCTCTCCTAAATTGTTTCATTATCATAACTTTGTCAGCATATAATTGAAATATTTCTTGCATTTGATTACACAACAATCATAGGTTTTAAAATAGACATTTCGTTTTGCGCAGTAGACACTCTGTAATCTTGATTGCCTTAAGTAGTTTTGAATTTAATGAGTACAGTCAATTCAGCTTCGTAGTAATAGGTTTAATGCTTTCGTTTCCATGGAATGTAGAACATAATGGGATTAGGATTATATTTTGTTAAATCATTCTTAGATAGAATTAAAACTAGATCAGATGCTATGTTTTTCATAGAATTAGTATTTCCCATTGATAGGTATAATAGGGTTTTATTTTTGTTTTGTTGATAGATAGAACAATATTTAGAGATCAATAGAATCCAATAGAATTTAGAATGATGCTTTGTTTAAATGCATAATAAGTTCAATTAAATGTTTTCATAGATGTTTTGTCAGCATAGAATAGTCTAGCATAGCTCATATTTAATCACTCAAAGTTGATTTCTTTTTATGCAATATAGATTATTTAATTAACATTTCCTTTTCTTTCTTCTTTTAGATTTTATGTTTCATTCATTTTATTAAGAGTAATTTGCAAATAAATTTCTTTTCTTAGAGTAAAAATAACATTTCTTTTTCTTCCTTCTTAAGATTAGTTTTTCATCATTAAATTTCTTTTAGATTCAGTTATTTCTTAGCATTCAAGATTTCATTTAAAGCTTTGATTTCATTCATTATATCAGTTTTTAGTTTTAACATTAGACATAAAATACAAATCCCCAAAAATAATATATAAAACTACATAACGAAGTAAGAAAGAAGGGCATCTAGCATATATAGTGCACCACACTTCATAAGTTTACCAACTCCGGTCGATAATTTATGATAGAAATTTAAGACATTAAATTGGCTAAACACTACTTTTCAGTGTGGAGGTGTGAGCCTCTAGATTCCCTTGTTGTTGACGTGAGAATCGTATCCTTTTATTTTTGGTTAGAGAAAATATGCATATGTATATATGTGTATATCATGGTAAATATTGTATCGAGTTTTATTTATAAAGCTCCATAAACAATATGTTTATTTTTTGGCTGAAGCATGTGTACAAGTATACATTTGTTGCCATTGTAGATACCGCATCAAATTGTGTTATAAATATGTAATAAGTGATATGTTTGTCATGTTTCAACAGTTTTTTATTGTAAATATTGCATCAAATTGTGCTTATAAATCTCTATAAGCAGTTGTTTTTCTATTCATAGGTTTCATAGAACACCGAGGATGGTTTTCTCCAAAGGGGGAGGGGTTTGTAACAACCCCTGGTTGATTTTCCATGTAAATAAAATAAAGCCAAGGTCATGGGACACGTATTCCATGTTGAATGGTGGGCAAACGTTATAGTGGGAATCACTTATGGTTTATTAATGGATGTGGAAATTGGAAAAGTCAAAGAGATAATAAATGGAAATTTAATTGAGGAAATAAAGGAAAATAGGAGAAAATGGAGATAAAGAGACACAAATATGCATGCAAGGGAAACTAGAGAGAAAATGAAGGAAAATGAAAGAAAACAGAAAAAAGGAAAGGAAGAGACTAGAGATCAATGATAAAAAGGCACCAGAGAAATAGTTGGAAGCTTTTGATCAGGTGTAGAAAAGGTGAGAGAACAAGCACTTGGACAAGCAAGAAATAGAAAGAAAGGAATCATAAGAGGAAGTTTGGAAAACTGCAATTAAGGACAAAAACTAGTTGTGGAATTGCAGGTAATAGTGCACACGTGTGATTTAGCATGTATGGATTCAAATGCATGGTACGTGCATTAGTTTATAGTTTATGATTGTTATCATTGGTATAGGATTTTCCTAGTTTGACAGTGCTTTCAGCCTTGTCTTTTCATTTCCTAGATAATCATGGTGTTGTGAGTTCCTTGTTTGATTAAGCTTTAAATAGTCGGTAGACTAGGATCCTTGTTGAGTTGGTCTCGAGAAAATTCCCAAGGGTCAAGGGTGGACATGGGCTTTCTCCCGGAACTCTTGACAGATGGGTGGAGACATGAAAGTTCCACTAGAGTTGGGAAGAAAGTTAAAGGCATACAAGCTTGTTTTGATTTTAGCGATTTCAGGACAAGTTTAGGTGAAATCACTATGGTTGAGGGTTGAGGTGGTTTGGCCTCTGGAAGCCCTTATTGGATTCTTTTTTGGTTTAACCCATATGATCCCACATTCATGCTTGGAATATGACACGGGGTTGACTGATTGAAAGAGAGATTTGGTTCATCCCAATATATGGTTGGGCGGTATGTGGAAGTCCCTAGCTTGGTTGGATTTGCATAATATGATTAATGTGATTTATTTTGCTATTGTGATTAATGAGCACATGTACTAGTTAATATGTTGATCTTATGGTTGGTTTTTCATGGATATTTTTTTGGTTATATGTTGGTTATATGATGTGCTCTTGCTATGGATCTTATTCCTAATTGATAATTTATTGAATCATTGATGAATGAATGAGATAACAAGCGTTTTTGCATCTATCTTGACAGGGCATTGAGCCTTCTTGATGATTCTCTAATGAAGTTCAAAAATTCATGATCAAATTTGCATTCATGAGCTGTAACTACTATTTTTAATACATGTTTGATGAAATGTTTATCATGAGATTGGAATGTTTTGAGTGAGTTCTATCCTTAGCATTCTTTATTTAGACTTGTCAATGGATTACACCCAGTTCTGGAGAGTTCTGGGAATTATAGGCAGTGGCCTATATGCCATCTCTGAAAATGTGGCACTGATCTCACAATTGCATGCTCAGAACTGGAAGATTTTAGTCATAACCACATGCATAAAATCTTATTGGTGTGGTTGGAGCCTCATAACCACATGCACAGTGTGTCGTCGGTGCGGTTGGGGTGTCAAGCTTGTGAAAATGACTTCTAGCTCATGGATTGATCATCAAGGGTGGTTTTCAGGTTGCTGGGTGATTTGTGGTCCCTGAGGAATGGTAGTATGTTTCTGGTTAGTAGGCCCCACTTGCATAACTGGGATGTGGAGTTCAGGTCATCTCATACTAGCACTCAACTCATGTTTACCCTGTAGAGCTTGTAAAAGCGAGTAAATGTGGGAGGAGGCGTTATATTTGAGCCTTTAACTTTTGAGAGATGCTTGACATTTCCATCAAAATTTTCTCATAATGCACTCAAGTCTTCCCTGTGTTGACAAAGAGTATTGCATGTGGTCGTTAGTTCATTAAAATCCATGGCCTCTGTCAACCAAAGCCCCTTAAACGTAGAAGGCTCCATAATTGGATTCAAAACCCACCACATAATAGAAACCCTGGTTCCAATTCCTCCTCATCCTAAGTGTTCAAGCTACAAACAAGGGAGCTATCAACCCAAGTTATCACTAATGACTTAGCCATGGATTATGAATTATTAATCCACCCCTGCTACATTTTGTGACACTACAAGGATTATATCCCAAGGTGGCACAAATATAAACCATAATAAAAAAAGGTGCATGCTTGAGGGATCTCCTGCTTCCTTTGTGTTGATTGAAATCCTTTGTCATTTCCTCGATGATTCCTTTTGAGGTGACACTTGGAGGAATAATATGCCTATGGGATAAGTTGTGTGATATGCTGCTCATTAAATAAAAATTTCCCCTTCTTGCATAATTAGATTGCCATATTGGCTTGGGATTCAACCAATTGTATATTGCTTCTTAGGATGTGGAACCATTCAAATTGACAACCCATTTCATTAACTAGTGATCAAATTCTAGTGAGAATTGCTTCCATTCTTAAATTCTTGGTTTCGGTTCCTAGTTGCAAGTATTTAATAATGATAAGTGAATCGTCTACAATGTTGAGATGTTTGGGATAAAGAGAGTAAGACAATGTAATGCTTTAGATAAGTGCATAAGCTTCAACAAGATTATCTATCATAACCCTTAACTACAAATAAAGTTTCTTTCAATTGGTCATTAGAGCAAAAGACAACTACCCACCCCCTTCAACAATTGCAATCCCTTACAAATATAACTTTATTATCCTAATAAAATAACTTTTTTTGGAACTAAATAAAATTGTCTTAATTAAAATAATTTTTTTAAATATTGTATATAATTTATTAATTTAATTTTTCATTTTGTATTCTTATAATTGATTTTGACCAACCTTTCATATTCTTAATAAACAAAATTATATCTCAACCACATAATTTTTTAATTATATTTATATAATCGTATGAAAAATTGAAATGATACCTATAATTTTGAAGCATCGGAATTAAAGAAGAGAACGTTAACATCTTCAATGCCACCAATAGATTCTAAGAGATATAGGCCTACCCTCCGCATCATAGTCTAGGTGAAGTTCTAGAGGGCATCATAGTCTAGGCGAAGTTCTTGAGGTAGAGGGTTACCCTGACATCATAGTCACGCACCCACATTAGCGCATTCTGCTTTGGAAAGAGAGGGGATAAGACTTTGACATATAGAATTTTGTGAAGCCCTTCACACCACACTTAAGAGGAAGGAGGCAGTTAAGCGAAGTTGGTAGGTAGGGCTGGTTGTGTTTCTAATAATTTTTAATGGGGAAACTATATATAATAGGATAATCATTTAAAATATTAAAACATAACTTTAAATAGGTTTAAGTTACGGTTCTTTATCCATTCCAATTATTTATTTTAAATTAGAAAATTGGAAAATCAAATGGATTTTGATTGGTGTTTTTATTATATATATTTGTATATTAAAATAATAAGTTATGTTTACCGAGTATATTTTATATTTTTAATGTAGGATAGAGATTTATTAATATTAAAATTTTGAGAAAATATAAATTAATTTAATAAAAAGTTTACATAGATATTTTACATTATAAATAAAATAAAGTTTTAATCATTTATTAATGGGTGATTGTCTCAAGTGAAACCCACCACTCACAAACGTATTATCATCTAACGTATTATCATCTATATATTATTCATGTACTTATAGTATCTATTAACATATTTACAAAAAAAAAAGACAATTAATAGTACTTAAACCAAAGATCAAGTAGAGGGAGGTTGAAATTTCTCTTTTACGATCAAATCTACAAAGTTTCTTGTCATGTTTTTTTGTTCTTGAGCTAATGCTAAAGGCCTCCCTTCACCCTTAAGATTAATTGGGTTGGACTGAGTATGGAGTAAGCCCAACCTCTTGCTTCTCATTGGCTACACCCTCGAAAACCTAAGTGACTAATATTTTAGTTCCAAAAATCCTCTTTCACATTATTTCAAAATTTCCTTTAAAAGTTTAAATTGTGTGCAATGTCTTCCTAGTCCAGTGTCCACCATATTCTTCTTCAAGGCTTGCACAATTAGGTTCTTAACTACTCAATATGTTTAAATAATGTTAAAGAACTTTGTTGCTTGTTAGTCATCAGTATTTTTCACTATATTTAGATGACTATATATTGGTTCTAGATTTATGAAAACAACCTTCCTTGAATATTGTGAGCTTCAGAAATCTCATTGCCTTCATTATCCTTATAGAAAATTTTTCACTATTCCATCAGTTTCCCATTTCATGGTCACCCTGTTGCTCCTATAGACTCCTTATTGGCTTATATCTCTCATTTTCATCCTCCTTCCCTGCCTATGACCTCATTTCCCTTTTTTTCCCCTGTCCATAACTCCACTTTCCCTTTAGGTTTTCCTATAGCCAAATCACTCCCATGTTCCCCAGGTCCCTCAAGCATTGATGGTCTCAAAATTATCTCTGTAGGCTCTTTAGATAAATCAAGTACATTGGGTTTTGGATCTCCAATACAACACTTTTGACAATACTCTGTTTTTCACTTGAGAAGCCTCCAAGTCAAATTCTAGTCAAAATCAGGTCAAAGGACCCTCCCACTAGGTCATTAGGGTTTTCACATGTTTTAAGGTCATCATTGGATGTTTTAGGCACTTCTTTTCCTTGGCTAGAATTTGGCTCAGATGTAATAGAATGTCAAGACATGGCTATTCAAGAAGGACCTAAAATATTTCCAAAGAAGATTACCTCATCAATTCAAAGTCTACAAATGAGAAAAAATGGACAAAGTTTGGCACTTATGTAGGAGTGTTGAAAGTTGTGTCAGCAAAATATATTGATGAGGTAGACTGTCTATTCCTAAAATAAAACAACTTACAGCAAAGGAAGGGGAAACAACTTGGTCCTATAAAGAATTAGGGTTTATACACTTGATGGTCTAGTTGAGTGCCAAAATAGTGACCACTTGCATAAATGACATGGAGGAGACACACAAAGCCAAACATGAAAAAAATCTATCAGAAAAGATTGATGAAATAGGGAAAAAGGTGAGGTGAACTGGACAGAAATGAATGAACTTAAAAGGGCTATAGTGAACTTAGAATACAACACTAATGATTACTATAAAAGCACTCCAGACACCTAGGGTTTTGAAGAAAGTGGCCAGAGAAGGTAGACTAGTAAGTTGAACTCCATGGGGGAAGAAAAAGAGGATTTTGAAGATGCTACTGTATGTTTGAATCCCAAAAGTGTCAAATGAGCATGTCAAGCCTCAAGGAGCATAAGAAAAATCAACTTTATGACTTAAGCAAACCTGCAAGCAAAAGTGTAAAGAATATCAGTGAGAAAGGCAAAATGACTTTAAAACATTAGAAAGTGGGTTTACAAAGATAAATCAAATTTCCATTTGCCTATAAAGCCCATCTAACACTTCAAGAGATTCATTATCACCTTTCAAAAGACCAAGAGCACTAAGGAAAGAAGAAATTTTGAGTTTTCAAGAAAATTCGGGCAAAATGTTTGTGGTGTTGTGCCCCTGGAGTCGGCGCTGCGCGCTTGGAAATTTGTCCCCATACAAATTCTGAAGGCGTTGCATGCCTGGAAGGTGGCACTACGCGCTGGGGAAGGCGCTGCGCTCTTTCCCGACACACTCATTGAAGTTTTCCTTTTGCGATGCGCCCTCAACAACTAGCGTTGCGCGCTCATCATGGCGCTGCGCCCTCAGCTTTGGCACTGCGCCCTTGGCCAAGAAGGGTTTCTAAGCCCTCCAACCATTCAAACTACTTCAAAACCTTTCAATTCTCCTCCAAAGTCTTCTAAAGTACTGGGAAGAGGTAAGTACCTGATATACACTCACCTTCAAGCTATTTTGGTGATTTCTTAATGAATGGAAAGAAACCCTAATCAAACACTAAGAGAAACCCTAAATTTCAAACTTGAAATCACTGCTTGAACCTCATTTCATCTTCCTAGACAGAGTGTCAGTGACAGAAATGGAAATTGCACAGCTGGGGGTTGTCATTAGGTTGTTTTTCCTCCCACTCATTATCATACACCTATACCCTCACTCACTCATTCCCTCATTTGCAAGGCTACCTTTCATTACCATCCTTTCATCTCATTTCCATTTACACTCCAGGCTTTTATAAAAGCAGAGCTCACAATGTCTGAGGGGGAAGACAGTGGTGTGGAGGCCCAAATTCCAAGGAGGCATGATCATAAAGGAGGCAAGATAAACAGATTTGAACCACTCAATACAAGAGAACTAATGGCATCTCCCCTTACTATTTCTTGTTTCAAGCATGTAGGATGCTTTGAATTTTGTGAAAAGGTGCAGCAAGTGCAAAACCACCCAGAGCTAACTAGACTAGTTATCATTAACTTGCATGATAAACAAGTTAATCTTGTAGGGGTGACATTTGAGTTGTCTACAGATGCCATTGCCAATCATACCTAGTGTATGGGAGAAATGTTTCAAGCAAGCAAACTCGGACATAAGCTACTTTGAGCCATATCTACAACCTAGGTATAAAGACCACAGCAAATCCATCTTTCCTTTCTCTCACCTACTTGATAGATATGCACCTATGATGAGGATAATCATGAAGTATTTCACATGTGAGGGAAGGTTCTCCCGTCTTTACTCATACCACATCAGGATGCTTATGCATTTTACTAGAGTGAGGATGTTGCACATACCCTATTACCTTTACCGAAGCATTGATAAAATGGCATACATAGTGCAAAAGAGAAACTACCCTCAGTAGATGCAAAGCCTTTTCCATCACTCACTTATCAAAATGGTTGTTATGCACCAACTACAGTAGAAAGGTATTCCATGGGAGACCTTCATTGCCAATGAGGTTTTTATTGCTCCACAAGGCCATCATCAGCAAGATATACCTTCCTCATCTCATCCTCCCATTCCTACTTCTCCATCACTCCTTGTTGTTCCCACATCCCCACTCACTCACATTCCTTCACCCCATGATGACCCTTCCACATCACCATACACTCACATTCCCTCACCTCATGATGATCCTCCTTCATCACCTTCCCATAGCCTTTCACCCTCATCTCATGACACCACAGCATCAAACAGTGAGGCAAATGGCAGTGAGACAAATGGCAGTGAGGCAGATGGAATTGAGATAGATGACACTGAGATGGTTGACATAGAGCCTTTTTATTTGACCTATCAAAGAGGTCATAGGCAGGTGTTTGCTCCATAGATTGTGGAAGGGGCCCTGCCTTCTACATCAACAAAACAGCTTGACAAACGTAAGGAAAGGTTGAAGTGCAGGTCATTGTTGAAGAGGAGGAAGACAAGAATGAAACTGAATAATAGTTTCAACTTATTGACCTTGAGATTGAGGATGAGGAGAGGATTACAAGCATGTTGATCAAGAGCGAGTATTCCCATATTAGGGAGCTACAAACCAATCTTAGCACGGAAAATAATGTGGTCCATTTCCTTGAGGTAGAAAACAAGCAATTAGAGACAGAGAAGGCTATCAGTGAGGTTAGCGCTATCAGATCTTGGAAAGAGGCTGAAAAGGCCAAGGCTAATCTAGATGAGACCTTGGGAATTCTAGATTATATTGAGGATGAGGAAGAACAACTTCCTAGGAAGAGGCCAAGAACAATTGGGTTGAAGAAGGCCTTAGCCCGGGAAAGAGATAAAGAGACAACATTGGCAGAGCAACTCACTCTGAGTGAGTTTCTTGCCATGGCAATCATCTATGACAGAGAATATTGGCTAGAGAGAGCGAATGTACACCTAGAGGATCATCTTGTGAAGGCAAAAAGAAACATTGACCTTCAGAATAAGATGGCAAGGCATTATGCCTTAAGAAACAATATTTCAAGGGTTAAGCTCAAAAGAGCCCTTACAAATATTCAAGCACAAAATGAGACAAAAGAGAAAGATAAACTTGAAATCCTTGATGATGTATCCCTCCAAGCATCCCAAACATGATCAACAAGACAAAATCCAAATTTTTGCACTTGGTGCACATTTTGAAATTTTGAATGTTTGGCTTGCAGAAAAAAGGACCAAACACGCAACGCCACTAGCGCTACGCTCTTTTTTGGGGAACTCAATTGATAAAAGGTTTAAATTTTCATGTTTCTCATGCCTAACACATCACCCACAGAAAATTTCAGGTCATTTGGAGCAGAATTGGTCCCCCAAAAGGGACCTTCAGGTATTGCAATGCAAAGATAACTTATTGCCAAGAGGACTTGCCCCCTTAGAAGAATTGTTTGATTTCAATGATGTTTCTAGAAAGCCTAAGATGAAATCTACCGAAACTGATGTAGAAGAATGCAACATAGGTAGTGAAGAAGAAACTAAAATGATAAAGTTGTCCAAAACATTGACACTCATTATAAAACAAAAATACATTGAGTTTTTCAAAGAGTTCAAAGATGTGTTTGCATGGGGCTATGAGGACTTGAAGTCCTATGACACAAACATAATTCAGCACAAGATCCCTCTCAAGGAAAACCAGAAACCATTCAAGCAGAAATTGCATAGGATAAACCCTGTCCTAATGCCTCTAGTTGAGAAAGAAATAAAAAAGATGTATGATGTTGGAATAATAGTCCCACTCAGGTACACAGAATGGGTCTCAAACCTTGTGTTATTGAGGAAGAAGACAGGAGAAATTAGGCTATGCATAGACTTTAAAAATTTGAACAAAGCCTCCCTGAAATATAACTACCCTTTACCTAAGTGTAATATTCCCATTTAGCCCAAGCTAATGGGAATATCTTATTTTGCCTTATTTTATCTTGCATTTCATGTTTATGAATAAAATATGAAGGAGGACATGTAAAACTCCTAAAAACCATGAATAAATCAAAGCCTATGTAAACATAGACATATCTGGGCCATGTAAATAATATCTTGCAGGTGTGAATGGGCTTAAAGCACAAGAATGGGTCAACCTTGACCAAATCAGCAACAAAGTATAGGTGCAATGAACCTCAAGGATAGAAAGCGCAGTTCTAGATGGAGGCTCCACATGTGAAAGGGGTTAACTCATTGAGGTGGTTTAGGGTTTGAGAAGGCTTTCATCCTATAAAAGAAAGAGGAGGACAACAAGAGAAGGTTGTTGATGTTATTATTTTCTGAAGGTTTTGTCTGTTGAGACACACCTATGTTGGGGTTTCCTGTTTAGGAACTCCCACCTCCTTCCTTGAGCAGCTCTTGGAGGAGCCTTATTTTCCTAGTCCACTATCTGGCATTTGGCCAAGCCTCATCTTGAATCTACAACGTAGTTCTTCTTAGGATTGGATTGTCTATGTGAGCTGCAACAAGTGGAACTTTAGATCTGCAAGATCTAGATTGTATTGGAGACTCTTCTTAGTTAGTGTGTCTTTTAACCTCCTGGAAGAGTGCATCCATTATTGAGCTTCATTTTTGCATCTTGGCATCAGGCCAACTCAGTTAATGAAGCTACAGCACAGTCTCCCTTGAGATACTGCGTTATTTTCATGGAGATCAGATCTCTTCAGATCTAAGTCATTTCAGTGCTCTTTGTTAGTGGAGGAGGCCTCTACTATATTGGAGGAAGTGTATTGGAGTGCATGAGCCTCAGTTTTTTATCTTGGCATGGGGCCATTAGCTTCCTAACCCCTACAGTGTATTTTCTACTTCAGATCTACGTTATTCATGTAGGAGGTGTTGCAGGGAGTTTGGTGCATCAGTTGGAGAGCTGGACTTGGACTGTTGAGGTTCCATCCCTCACCTTGGAGATATGTGGGAAGATATCTATACATTGTAATTTTCAGATCTGATCTGCATAATATGAATGCTTCAGTATTTCTGAATATTTCTGCAGATCTGCTTTCTTAGATCTCAGATCTACTGTTCATGCTTGGTGTAAACCCCGAAATTCCAAGGGGATCTGAAAGAGGAGCTCTTCTAGTGCATGGATCTAATATAGATCTGACATTTTTTGCGTAGATCTACTCTAGATATGACATGTAACATATATAAGTGCAGCTTAATGACAATAACGTTGTCAAGGAAAATTTTTGTAAACATATGGTTGTAGCCCTTTTTTGAGGAGATTTATTCTGTCTTTGCCTTGTATTTTCAGCTATGTACTTGATGGATTGAATGGTAAAACTTATTTTCTGCTATAAATACTATTGAAACATATTTCATGAGCCTCCTATCACTGCTCTACAGAAATTTCATTATTTCCTAAGAATAATTCTTTATTGTTGTTGTAGTCTCTCTTTGAGGCATTTCTGAAGACAACTAGGTGTGGGAGATCTGTTTAACCCACCTAGGAGGATTTATTTCTTATTCCCTCTTGGATTTAGGACTTATATACTCAGATATAAGGGATCCAAATTTTGTTTTTCATTACTGTAGCAGCCATTACTGGAAAATGCGTTTTCCAGTCATGCCATGCTAGCAGTTCCCCATTTGGGATATTACAGTGGTATCAGAGCAAGATATCTGGCACAACTTGTGCATTCTTTGAGCCATTATGTCTTCAGAGGGAGGATGACCTCTCAATGACAGAGAACAGAGGTATCATCTAAGGAGATGTTAGTCATCCATAATTTTCACTATCTAAAGATGACCAAGTATCGGTTCTAGATTTCTCGAAACAAAGTTCATGAACATTATGAGTTCTAGAAATCTCACGACCTTCATTATCTTTAGGATAAATTTTTCACTATTTCATCATTCCATCATGCCAAGCTCAGCTCACCCATCCTAGAAGACCCTTCATGGTCTCATGCCACTCATTATCACTATCTTTCACCACCTTTGGCCTCAGCCCTCTATTTTTGTTTTGCCTAAACTCCTCCATTTCCTATCTAGGGTTTTTAAGGGACTTTTTCTTGGTTTCATGACCTCCATGATTAAATCATCAATAAGGATTATATATTTATGCTCTTACACCTCCTCCTATCCTTAAAATACCTCCATAAACACTTCCCATCACTCCTATCCCTCAGAATCATCATTTTTCTACAAAACCTAGTTTATTGCCACAAATTGACACTTTTTAAGACTAGGCCTTTGTTTTGACCTTTTGGACCACTTCCCCTCACTCAATTCCTGAAATTACACTTTCCCCTACTCCATAACATCTATCCCTATCCCCCAAAATTTTCCCAAGAATTTAGACAACCCTTAACCCCTTCATTCCCCTCCCTCTGCAAGGCAATCCTAAATCCTCACACCAAACCCTTATTTCCTCTTCCAACTAAGCTAGGGTTTGATATAAAAAGGAGGCATAAGAGCAAAGGATTCATTTTATAGATCATGTAAGCAAGAAAAAGTATAAACCATCTCATAAAAATCATGCCTTCATCATTTTCCAAGAATTCATTCCAAGAGACAAGCCATGTGTCACACCTAGGGCTAGTTTTGCTTCAAATTGTGTTTCTGACCAAACAGAGATGAATTTGGAAAAAGTGAGAGAGGTTTTTTTTCCATCATAGGGCCAAGAAGAAAAACCTCCTTCTGCTTTTACACATGTATCATTTTTTGAGATCAATGTCAAAACTACAGGTGTCACAGGAGAAATTCTGCACTTCTGGAGTGACCTTGGGCAAATCAGGTTTTCTCATAGCTGGCATGTCCAAATGACTTTCATGATGAATCAAAATAAAAATAGACTTAAATATATTTCCAATGAGCTATCATGAGCTCAATTTTTAATTGAGGAAGTCATCCAAAAGTGGTCTGCACCAGCACTTTATGTTTCTGCACCATCATTCAGGAATTTTTTGACCAGTATTGGGAGAATCAACTTTTGGCTGGGACAATCAACTCCAAATAGGAAAAATATTGTATATTTATAAATTAGACTCCACAATATTTCCAATGAGCTATCACAGAGCTCATTCCGACACCGGGAAGGCCTCCAAATACCTTTTGAAAAATGGCGTTGCGCACAAACAGACAGGCGCTGCGCTCCTGGTAGCACTCTACAAATTTTGCCAAAGACTTTCAAGAATTGAATTTTTTGCCTCTAAATTTTCTGCAAGCTAATACAAGGTTGGTAAACCCTTTTTCATCCTCCTAAGCATTATTTTTCCTAAAATCAAATAGGTCATCCATAGTCAAATTTTACCCAAACCCTAGACTATGCAAAAATCAGTTTTTATGTCTTTGAGCTAGGGTTTGTAAGAAAATTTGGTTTTGAGTGCAAAGAGTGGGCTAAGATGGGCCTTCATCCAATACAACTTTCCTTCCACTTCACAACCATCTACCTCCACACATCCATCATCTCCCCATATTCCTTCTCCACAAATAATTTCACCTCTTACCTCTTCCCCTAAATTTCCAAGTGAGAGGGCTAACAGTAGCCCTAGTGAAGAACACACTGAAGGCAACAATCAAGAGGAAGGTGAGACAGATAATGATGGACAAGAAGGGAGAAATGAAGAAGAAGATGATCAAAATGAAGAAAATTATGAAGAGGAGGGAAGTAGCCATGAAGAAAGCAGTGATGACAATGATGAAGTTAGTGAAGGCAGCCACAAAGATAAAGAGGCACAACAACATGATGATGAGGAAGAAGATCAACAAGATGATGAGGAAGAACATGATGATAAGGAGGACAGCCATCAAAGCACATCAGGCAGTCAAGGAAGGAGTCATGACAGTCATGACAACAGTCATGATTGTCTTGACAAAAATCAGTCCAAGCATGACAAATAAATTCAAAGTGAGGCAAGTGCAGAAGATATCAAGCAAGCTAAAGGTCAAAATGATGGTAGCACTACCTTTGAAACTTCCATTATCACCCCTCTCACTTGCACATATCACAAAGGGAGAAGAAATGTGTTTGCTGCCTCCAAAAGGCAAAGGGCCATCTCTTCTCAAACAACCAAACATTGGACAAAGGCAAAAGAAAAATGGAAAAGGTTTAACAGAAGGTACAAGTAAGAAGGAGAAAAAGGATAAAAAAGACTTCCCAAGGACCTATTTTTGTTGATATAGATAGTGATAATGAGGACCAAGGGATGAGTACAAAATTTCTCCTCTTAGAGAAGGATGCCCAGCTTCAAGAATGGGAAAAGGACTTTGAAAGGGCACAAAGGGTCATCTACTATTATAAATAGGAGCATGAACATTTCAAAGAGGTGGAGAGGAGCCTTTCCTTGCAAAATAAAATGGTCAAACACTATTCAAGGAAGAGCATGCTTGCTAATGCCAAAATCAAGAAAGCCCTCATGGAGCTAGAGGAGCTAAAAAAGACCAAATTACATGATAGCCTTGGAATATTTTATGATGCTTCTCAGCAGGTTTCTAAAACCCCTTGAGGGTCTACACATCAATTTTGAAGAAAATCCAGAAACTTTTTGTTTTTTTCAAATTTTGGCCCCTAGAAGCGCAACACCCTAGGTGCTACGCTCTTTTTGGGGGAATCCTCAGCTGCTAAAGTTTACATTTTTGGATTTTTCATGTCAGCAGCAGTCTACCCACAAAATTTTAGGTCAATTGGAGCATTCTTTCCCCCTCAAAAGGTCAAAAAACACCTCAAAAATGACCTTTCTACCTCCTTTTCAGGCCTGGCACTGTGTGCTGAGAAGTCATGGGAGATTGTATTTTTGAGTAGATAAATGGCATTCATTCAAAACAACTCAAGTATTTCTAGAAATTAGACTCTTCAAGCTTTCCAATGAGCCATCACGGGGCCAAATCCGATGTCGGGAAGGGGTCCAAAACTTAGCTGCAACATACCTCATTTGCTACTGATATGGTGCTCCGCCCCTAGACTGTATTTTGCCAAAAAGTCAACAAAAGACATTGATTATTGAAAAATTGGTTTTTTAATGTTTTTTTCAGGAAAATCACCCCTGATTTGATTTGGGAGTTATGTTTTGATGTTTTTAATTTATTATCTTATCTCTTATGTGTCTTGGGCCGTACATGGTCATTAAGAACATTTATGACATTTATGGCTAAATTAGGGTTTCCACCTCCTCATTTGCTCCATAAATATATCATGAGGCTCTTGTGTATTTTGTTGGATGTTGATGACTTATACTGAAGTAATACATAGTCCCTTGAAGCCTTTGATGAGAAATTGATGTCTTGGAGCTTATGCATGATCTGATTTACTTGTTGATGGAAAAGGACTGTTTGCAGGATTCATAGGCCTGGTTGATGGTGAAGTGTTTCTTATGTTTATGTTTTCTAGTTTTCCATTATGTTTTCCATCTTGCTATGTTGCAGTAGGACAAAAAATTCAGATTAAGAAATGTTTCCTGATGGCACCTTACTTATGTTTTTCCTTCACTGCCTTAATGTTTTCTTCTGTTGAGATATATTAGGGAATCCATCTCTTGCTCTCTAAGAATTTATTAGCTTTTCCATTTCTTGAATGGTTTAGATCAGTTAGTGTCAAGTATGATTTATGGATAGCCCTGCATATTGTTGCCACTGAAATACTCTGTTTTGGAATCAACTCTTTAGAAGCATGTTTGCCTAAGTTTATAAAAGAAGCATGTTTCAATCATGCTCTTTGCCTTTACTTAGCTAAATTTGTTTCGAGGAAACTTCATAGTTGTAACTTTAGATGTTCAAGGTTTTCTCTCCTTCTATGGTTATAGTTATTTGTGCATCTTAAATGTTTTCTGCTCTTCATAATGAAATCTATGAAATTTAAATAAGTTTCTTGCCTTTATATAATTTCATTTGAATGTTTTTCTTGGATAATCATCTGTGTTCAGTTTGAAAATCAAATGGATTAGGTTTCACTTATGCCTTTGATTCTATTTCCATGCTTATGATTTTTCTAACTCGCTTAGTCTAAAAATTTATTAAGGATTCAGTCCTGCCCTTCACTAGCTTTTATTCTCAAGCTTAATGGTCATCTCATCATCCACCACAACCTCAAATATCCACCAACCAAGTTAAAATTGCCCTGCAAATGCTCTTGAAACCATTGATGAACTTATCATGACTTTGTTAGACTCCATTTCTTAATGACTTAACAATATTTTATGTTTTCTATCTAAATCCATCTCAGCATCATACCCAACCAAAAACAATCAAAATACCCTGCACTTAACATCTAGCCTAAAATCAACCATAATCAGCAAACAAGTTCACATCTTTGCACCTACTAGAGAGATCCCTCTCTGAATCCAGGAAGGCTAGGTCCTTGGATTCGAAATCTTGGTTTGATGTTACCCTGTCCATTTGTATCTCAATCAATCTAGAAAATTACGAGGAGCTAACATAATGGCGATCACAGTGGGACTCTGAGTGATAAACAAACTTAGACTTCCCTAAACATTTCCAAAAAACCCTTAAGAGTACTATCTTGTGGATTTATCCCACCGCTCACACCAACATAATGGCGATCACGGTGGGACTTTCTGAGTTAGTGACAAACGAAGTATTCCTTAGATATCAGAAAACTCACAAACATCCTTAGATTGGTATTTAGTTGTTGATGGTGGACAACAAGAACATCCTTAATATAGTAAACATTATCCACCTGGCGACTCCACTAGTCTTCAATAGCCCTGTTGACCCCACTAGCTCTCATAGACTCCCCTGGGAATGCATTAAGCAATCCAAATCATGCTGATGGTGGACAAAAAGGTTGAAACCCTCCACCCAGTGACTCCACAATTCTCAATAGACCTAAAAACTCCACTAGTAGAGAACTCTAGACTGGTTGAAAATATTTAGTGACCATTTCTGATTTACAAACATGGATCCAAGAATACAACGAAGATATGCCCCAATGAGTAGGGATCATATCCCTAGATTCCCATACAAATGCCTGAAATAAATTGGTTAAAAAGACCTACCTATCTTTCAATATGAAAAAGTTGATGACCCCTTGTTACATCTCATCAATTTTCATATACATGTATGGAGGTTAAAGGTTGAATGGCACAAGGACTTCCTCATGAAAATTTTTATGGCAAAATTAGAAGGTAAGGAAAGAAATTGGTATGAATGGCTAGAACCTGGCATCTTATTTTCTTTGAAGGATTTCCACAAGGTATTCTATAAACACTATATAGGGTATTGCCCATCTCTATCATTAGCTAAAAATTGTTGTAATAAATCTTAGGATATCATATAGTACCTTATATATAGTGATGAAGATGTGGAAAATTTGTACCCTGAAGACCTCTTAACATCCATTCATGAATTTCATTCTCAAGATAACTATCATGACAACCTAGATGAGTTAGTTGAGGAAGAAATCAATTAAAATATAGAAGAAAACCCACAAGATCTCTCTGAAGGCACAAGTGATGATTCACCATCTCTTCTAGGTGAGGCCCAAGAAAACATTCAGCCTCAAAATCAGCCTTCACAAGAGAGAGAGAACTATTTTACTTCTATCCAAAGAAAGAGAAAAATGCCTCCTCTTTTAACTAAAGAGGAAATAAATCAAATGCTAAATATGCAGCCAACTTCTAAGCCTTTATGTGAACAAGACATTTCTATTCATTCTCCTACCAATCCCATCTATCATAAATCAGAAAGTGAACTTGTAGATCAATTCAAATAAGAACAAACTGATAATCCAATATGTTTGATTGGTGATGTTATTTATGTTGATGATTCTCAAAATTTTGATCAGTCTGATGATGATGTTCTCCAAACAGAAACTAACCTTGCAGAGCAGTCAATAGTTGATTTGTGGGATGAATTTCACTATCATCGGCTTGAAAAAAGTAAGCAGCCAATACAGGTCACCTATGACACTGATGAGGAAAGCCTTGAAAGTTTAGAAGTAAGTGAGGAGTCTCTAACTCTTTGCATTAATTCACTTCAGCCCATCAAAAATAAATTTCATGTGATTGGGAATCAACAGTCTTTCAGTTTTGATGTTGAAATTGGAGAAGAAAAAGAACTTCTTGAGCAAGTTGTAAGTGAAAAAGCTTTTCCTTAAATGGTTGATGAAATCATTTGGGACACAGAATCTTCTTCAACTTCAGATTTGCAGCCACCAAGTCCCATTGAAATTCAAATTGTAGATGAAGGCTTGGAAATTTACAATCACATAAGATTTGCTGCACATCTTTCTCAAGAAGATTTATCACTTAAGAACTCTCCTACTCATCATGTTGAAGATTGCAATAAGAAACAGTAAAGGAGGCATCCTGAAACATCATCCTTGATCCTACCAGAGGAAGTTGGCACTAAAAGATAAGCTCAGAAAAATAAAAATGGAGAAGAACGACACTATTCCGGTATACTTGACAAAGTTTTTCCAATGCAGGGATGAGCTTGGGAGTGTAGGAGTCAGTGTTGATGATGATGAATTGGTGAGCTTGGCTCTCCTTGGGCTTCCGAAGAGTTGGCATAGCTACAAAGAATCTATCAATGGACGGGAGAAACTGCTGGGTTGGGAACAACTTTGGTTGGATCTTGTGCAGGAGGAGATAAGGCAAAGTACCAGGGATGGCTCTTCATCAAAGCATGATGATGAAGAGGACGGTGCTTTGGTTTCCAAGGCAAAGAAGAAGAAGGGGAAGAAATTCCATTCTATATCTGAGGCCAGTGAAGATGGCAAAGAGCATGACATGTCGAAAGTGAAGTGTTTTCACTGTCACGAGTTTGGACATATTGCCACAAATTGTCCACATAAGAAGAAGAACAAGATGGCTGCTGGAGCTACAGCTGGTGAGGCTCTTTCCTCGCAATTTGATCTTGACTTCTCATTGATCACATGCATGGTGTCTAATGAATTGGGATCGGGGTGGTACTTTGATAGTGGTTCTTCCTTTCACATGACGGGAGATGTGAACCTTTTCAGTGACTTGGTGGAGAAAGATCTCTAGTTGCATGTTGAGTTGGGAAAAAATGGACGATACAGTGTGACCGGAATTGGTACCATTACCTTTCAAAGGGCGTCAAGTAAACACATTATTTTACAAGATGTTGTGCATGTTCCAGGTTTAAAGAAGAATTTAATCTCAGTCGCAATGTTAGAGGATAAAGGCTATGATGTTGTATTTACTGAAGGAAAAGTTTTCCTTCGGCACAAAGCAATAGGGAAAGTGAAGAAGGTTGGGATTCGAGCTAAGAATCTCTACAGACTTGAAGTATATGGGATTTATACGGAGCTTCCTACTGTTGGGAAGTGTAATAAAGACATGCAATTGAAGCTTGAGAGGGATCAAGATTTTCATGCAGGTAAGAGTGAACCTCGGGATGTGGAGTAGCCACAACATGAGGATCATGGAGTGGGAGCAACCACTCACGTAGAGACATTTCGTGCCAGATGGGCAGAGGGAGTGCATGCAGCTATACCACCAGGTGAGAGGTGGGGTGACATGCATGAGTAATCCCAATACGAGATTTCTTGGGAGGATTCATTGAGATGGTGCGGATCTCATGAATTGAACCTAGCTACAAGGAGCCCACAGAGTAGCAGTAGTATGATCAGTTGGATTGATGCAGGTAGATCAAAGTGACAGTGTTGGATACTGGAGCGCTATTTAGAGTTGACAGCAAGTGCAGAGTGCATGGGTGCAGAGTTCAACAACGCAGTGGTTCCTGAAGACATATGTAGTAATTAAGTAGAAGTCGAATACTTTGATTACAGATGCATTATATTGATTGAGTTTTTTGGAGCCTTTCAGTTTCGAAAGTGTTGCAGCAAGAGTTGCAGGGTGCTTGCAAAGGTTGCAGAGTGAATGCATGGAGTTGCATGTTGCATGGAGAGACATACCTTTCTTGTTGAGAGGGAGTCTTGAATATTGCAACAAGAAACAGTGAAGGAGGCATCCTGAAACATCATCCTTGATCCTAGTTGGAAAATAATCACCTAAACTAGGTGGGGCCCACACAGGCTATTTTTAGGTGTATGTCTATTTTTAGACATGGTGAGCATATTCTATAAGTTGCAGGATGCTATTTGTAGATGGTTTGTCAAATGTGAAAAATAAATGAAATTCTATTTTTAGAATATTGGGCGAAGTCTATTTATATATCATCGATCTAAAAATAGATGCATGTCCATTATTATTAGCTCTTAATAATAATCAGACACTAAACAACAAATTATTCTCTTGGAGCACTTTATTTCAGTGAATAGATTTGTCAAATCAGTGGACTGAGGGAATTACGCAATTCCCAAGGGAAACTGGTGGTTCATGCATGGAGGATTCAGTTAGAACTCAAGTGGCAGAGTTATGACAGAGTTGGAAGAGTAGTTTATGGAGTTGTATTTAGTTTAACTCAGTTAGACTCAGTTGAGATAGTTTTATCTAGTCTAACTGAATGATACACTAGTGAGAGTGGAGTGAATTAATTAGTCAATTAATTCACAAATAATAACTCAATAATCAACTGAACAATACATCAGTTAAATACAGTGCATGTCAAATCCAGTGGAGACCCAGTGCAGAGATAGGTGAAAGGGCAAGATGGACTATCTATTGTGACCATAGTGATGCATGGATTGCATATATATATACACTGGAGTTGCCAATGATAATAATGCATTCAAGGAGAGTGGGATTGCATCGAATTGGTCTTTGTAATTAGCTTGGATTGCGTAGTGGAGGTAGGCTAGCAGGAGGGCTGAGATTGGTGCATGGATTTGCAGATTTCTTCTATGTTAGTGTGTGACGATTGACTGTACTGAGAGCTTGATGTACTAAGCTTTGTATGAGATTGTTACATGATGTCCATGATACATAATATATGATAGTTCGGGTTTTCAGCTTCAGGATTTCCCGTTAAACAACTGTGTTATGTGTGTTTTTATTGCTTCATGTGTTTTGCAATTGTTGATTAAATTTCTGCAAGAATTATAGTGTAAAGATTCTGTATTTTTCAAGAAGTTAAATATTGTGAGATCAGGAGAATCTGGATATATACATTAATATTGTATATAATTTCTACACATCAACATGATGGTCTTCACACATAATTCAATCCACTAAATCAGAGCATACCAGGACTTCTTGAAGACAACATTGCAATCTATGATGAGTCTACCAGTTCAGATGATCATGAGGAAGAGGATGAGTTTCTTTCCCAAAGGAGTCCTAAGCTCAGCCAAGTGAAGGAAGAAGTAGTACTCGATCAAGCTTATCTCCCAAATCCTCTAAGCTAGGTATTGTTTCAAGATCCCTTTGCTAATTTGTTAGAGACACTTGAAGAAGGAGTAAAAAATGTCAAGAGCAGTTTGATGCAGAATTTCAAGAACATTTTAGGCACTACTGTTCGAAAACAAGTAAGGTGGAAGTGGAATTTTTATTTCTTCAACACTCTCAAAGGGATGAAACAAAATCCCTCATGGAATCATCTACTTGATTGGCTATGTTGGAAAAGAGATTTCACCAAATGAATGTATATTATGTATAGGTTAGATTAGGATAGATAGATAGAAATGCAAAATAAGATCAGCCTTGTGAGCATCTTTTTAGTTCTAGATTGTTTGGAAAAAATGAAAAAAGTAAAAAACAAAGAAAAATGAAAAAGAGGGCAGATGAAAAGAAGAGGTACAACCCCATACCCAAAAAATAGCGATGTTGAAAGCGTGCAATTCTAAATGCCACTACTTGTTTTTTAAAAAGAAGTCTTGTTCAGTCATCTAGCCTAATCATGGCTGAACATGTTTTCAATTTATTTGTTGATAGGTTAGTGAAAGAAAAACTTGTCAAAATCATGTAAAATTGACTTGTCAAAAGAGAATAGATTAGGAATGAACAGATATTGATTCCACATGCTTAAAACTGAACCAAAGAGAAGGATAGGGATTCCTAACAAATGATGGATTACTACCCTTATACTTTCTAGTTTTGTTGGTACAAAAATAATGTTTGTGTGCAGCTTGTTCTAATGCCGCAACCCATGGTAAGTTAGATTGTCTAATCCTAATTTAAATGATGTTTTCAATTTCCTGTTAGTAGGATAGAGAATAAATTTTTTCAAACAGCTTAATCTTATGAGTAGATTAGGTAGAAAATAAAAAGAGTTCATTAGCCTAATCTGAATTCTTGGAAGAGATAAGGGTACAATTAGATAGTTTGATTTTTGTTTTCAAAAAGAAAAATGTCAAGGGTTTTCCAGTTCAAATGCACCCAAGGAAGAAAAAATGTTAGGCAAGTAGGTTGGGTAGGTAGAGATGATGTTGATGTTAATCAAATTTTTTTTTTTCAGATTACTAAAGATCACAGCTTCAAGCAAGCATCAGCAAGTGAAAGAGGTAAAAATATGCCCAATGGATGAGGCACTAGTCTTCATAAACTAAGAGATCTGAAAGTTCTGGACACCTCCTGAAAAAAATTTGCACTCCCCAAGTGGAGCCACTGTTAGTCATCCATAATTTTCACTATCTAAATATGACTAAGTATCGGTTCTAGATTTCTAGAAACAATGTTCATGAACATTGTGAGTTCTAGAAATCTCACGGCCTTCATTATCCTTAGGATAAAGTTTTCACTATTTCATCATTCCGTCATGCCAAGATCAGCTCTCCCATCCCAGAAGACCCATCATGGGCTCATGCCACTCATTATCACTATGTTTCGCCACCTTTGGCCTCAGCCCTCTATTTTTGTTTTGCCTAAACTCCTCCATTGCCTATCTAGGGTTTTTAAGGGCATTTTTCTTGGTTTCATGACCTCCATGATTAAATAATCAACAAGGCTTATATATTGATGCTCTTACACCTCCTCCTATCCTTAAAATGCCTCCATAAACACTTCCCATCACTCCTATCCCTCAGAAGCATCATTTTTTTACAAAACCTAGTTTATTGCCACAAATTGACACTTTTTAAGACTAGGCCCGTGTTTTGACCTTTTGGACCCCTTCCCCTCATTCAATTCCTGAAATTCCACTTCCCCTACTCCCTAAAATCTATCCCTATCTCCAAAAATTTCCCCAAGAATTTATACAACCCTTAACCCCTTCATTCCCCTCCCTCTGCAAGGCAGTCCTAAATCCTCACACCAAACCCTAATTTCCTCTTCCAACTAAGCTAGGGTTTGATATAAAAAGGAGGCATAAGAGAAAAATATTAATTTGATAGATCATGTAAGCAAGAATAATTCTATACCAGCTCATAAAAATCATGCCTCCATCATTTTCCAAGAATTCATTCCAAGAGACAAGCCATGTGTCACACCTAGGGCTAGTTTTGCTTCAAATTGTGTTTCTGACCAAACAGAGATGAATTTGGAAAACGTGAGAGAGGTTTTTGTCCATCATAGGGAAAATATGAAAAAAATCCTTCAGTTTTTACACAGGTATCATGGTTTGAGATCAATGTCAAAACTACAGGTGTCACGGGAGAAATTTGTCACTTCTAGAGTGACCTTGGGAAAATCAAGTTTTCTCATAGCTGGAGTGTCCAAATGAATTTCTTGATGAATCGAAAGAAAAATAAACTTAAATATATTTCCAATGAGCTATCATGAGATCAATTTTTAATTGAGGAAGTCATCCGAAAGTGGTCTGCACTAGCACTCTGCGTTTTTGCACCATCATTCAGGACTTTTTTACCAGTCTTGGGAGAATCAACTTTTGGATGGGAAAATCAACTCAAAATAGGAAAACATTACATATTTGAAAATTATACTCCACAATATTTCCAACGATCTATCATAGAGCTCATTCCGACACCGAGAAGGCCTCCAAATTCCTTTTTCAAAAAGGTGTTGTGCTCCTGGTAGCACTCTGCAGATTTTGCCAAAGACTTTCAAGAATCAAATTTTTTGCCTCTAAATTTTCTGCAAGCTAATATAAGGTTGGTAAACCATTTTTTCTCCTCCTAATAAATATTTTTCCTAAAATCAAAGAGTTCATCCATAGTAAAAATTTGACCCAAACCCTAGACTATGCAAAAATCAGTTTTTATGTCTTTGAGCTAGGGTTTGTAAGAAAATTTCGTTTTGAGTGACAAGAGTGGGCTAAGCCGGGCCTTCATCCAGAATAACTTTCCTTCCACTTCACAACCATCTACCTCCACACATACATCATCTCCCCATATGCCTTCTCCACAAAGAAGTTCACCTCTTACCTCTTCCCCTAAATTTCCAAGTGAGAGGGCTAACAGTAGCCCTAGTGAAGAACACATAGAATGCAACAATCAAGAGGAAGGTGAGACAGATAATGATGGAAAAGGAGGGATTAGTGAAGAAGAAAATGGTGAAAATGAAGAAAATGATGAAGAGGAGGGAAGTAGCCATGAAGAAAGTAATGATGGCAATGATGAAGTTAGTGAAGGCAGCCACAAAGATAAAGAGGCACGACAGCATGATGATGAGGAAGAAGATCAACAAGATGATGAGGAAGAGTAGGATGATGAGGAAGAACATGATGTAAGGATCACAACCATCAAAGCACATTAGGCAGTCAAGGAAAGAGTCATGACAGTCATGACATCGATCATGACTGTCTTGACAAAAATCAGTCCAAGCATGACAAAGAAATTCAGAGTGAGGCAAGTGCAGAAGACATCAAGCAAGCTAAAGGTCAAAATTATGGTAGCACTACCTTTGAAACTTCCATTATTACCCCTCTCACTTGCACATATCACAGAGGGAGAAGAAATGTGTTTGCTGCCTCCAAAAGGCAAAGGGCCATCTCTTCTCAAACAGCCAAAACATTGGACAAAGGCAAAGGAAAAATGGGAAAGGTTGAACAGAAGGTACAAGTAAGAATGAGAAAAAGGATCAAAAATACTTCCCAAGGACCTATTTTTGTTTATCTAGACAGTGATAATGAGGACCAAGGGATGAGTACAAAATTGCTCCTCTTAAAGAAGGATGCCCGGCTTCAAGAATGGGAAAAGGAATTTTAAAGGGCACAAAGGGTCATCTACTATTATAAATTGGAGCATAAAAATTTCAAAGAGGTGGAGAGGAGCCTTGCCTTGCTAAGGAAAATCGTCAAACACTATGCAAGGAAGAGCATGCTTGCTAATGCCAAACTCAAGAAAGCCCTCATGGAGCTAGAGGAGCTAAAAAAGACCAAAGTCCATGATAGCCTTGGAATATTTTCTGATGCTTCTTAGAAGGTGTCTAAAACCCCTTTAGGTGTCTACACACCAATTTTGAAGAAAATCCGGAAAATTTTTGTTTTTTTCAAATTTTGGCCCCTAGGAGCGCAGCACCCTAGGCACAGCACTCTTTTCTGGGGCATCCTCAGCTACTAAAGTTTAAATTTTTGGACTTTTCATGTCACCAAAATTCTACCCACAAAATTTTAGGTCAATTGGAGCATTTTTTTCCCCCTCAAAAGGTCAAAAAACACCTCAACAATGACCTTTCTACCTCCTTTTCAGGCCTGGTGCCGCGGGCTGAGAAGTCATGGGAGATTGGCTTTTTGAGTAGGTAAATGGCATCCATTCAGCAAAAATCAAGTATTTCTGGAAATTATACTCTTCAAGCTTTCCAACGAGCCATCACGGGGCCAAACATGATGCCGAGAAGGGGTCCAAAACTCAGCTGCAACAGACCCCATTTTCTGCTGATATGGCACTGCACCCCTGGACTGTATTTTGCCAAAAAGTCAACAAAAGACATTGATTAATGACAAATCAGTTTTTAATGTTTTTTTTTCAGGAAAATCACTCCTGATTTGATTTGGGAGTTATGTTTTGATGTTTTTCATTTATTATATTATCTCTTATGTGTCTTGGGCCTTGCATGGTCATTAAGCACATTTATGACATTTATGACTAGATTAGGGTTTCTGGAAGCCTCTTAGGGTTTCCACCTCCTCATTTGATCCATAAATAGAGCATGAGGCTCTTGTGTATTTTTTTGGATGTTGATTACTTATGTTGAAGTAATACATAGTCCCTTGAAGCCTTTGATGAGAAATTGATGTCTTGGAGCTTATGCATGATCTGATTTACTTGTTGATGGAGAAGGACTATTTTCAGGATCCATAGGTCTGGTTGATGGTGAAGTGTTTATTATTTTTATGTTTTCTATTTTTCCATTATGTTTTCCATCTTGCTATGTTGCAGTGGGACAAAAAATTTAGATTAAGAAATGTTTCGTGATGGCACCTTACTTCTATTTGTCCTTCACTGCCTTAATGTTTTCTTCTGTTGAGATATATTAAGGAATCCATCTCTTTCTCTCTAAGAAGTTCTTAGCTTTTCCATTTCTTTAATGGTTTATATCATTTATTGTTAAGTATGATTTATGGCTAGCCCTACATATTGTTGCCACTGAAATACTCTTTTTTGGAATCAACTATTTAGAAGCATCTTTGCCTAAGTTTATCAAAGAAGTCTATTTCAATCATGCTCTTTGCCTTTACTTCGCTAAATTTGTTTCGAGGAACCTTCATAGTTGTAAATTTATATGTTCAGGGTTTTCTCTTCTTCTATGGTTATATTTATTTGTGCATCTTAAATGTTTTTTGCTCTTAATAATGAAATATATGAAAGTTAAATAAGTTTCTTGCCTTTCTATAATTTCATTTGAATGTTTGTCTTAGATAATCATCTATGTTCAGTTTGAAAATAAGATGGATTAGGTTTCACTTATGCCTTTGATTCTCTGTCCATGCTTATGATTTTTATAACTCCCTTAGTCTAAAAATTTATTAAGGATTCAGTCCTGCCCTTCACTAGCTTTTATTCTCAAGCTTAATGTTCATCTCATCATCCACCACAACCTCAAAGATCCACCAACCAAGTTAAAATTTCCCTATAAATGCTCTTAAAACCATTGATGAAATTATCATGACTTTGTTAGACTCCATTGCCCAATTAATTAACAATCTTCCATGTTTTCTATCTAAATCCATCTGAGCATCATACCCAACCAAAAACAATCAAAGTATCCTGCACTTAACATCTAGCCTAAAATTAACCCTAATCAGCAAAAAAATTCACATCTTTGCACCTACTAGAGAGATCCCTCTTTGAATCCAGGAAGGCTAGGTCCTTGGATTCCAAAGCTTGATTTGATGTTGCCCTGTCCATTTGTATCTCAATCAATCTATAAAATTACGGGGAGGTAACAGGAGACAGGAGAAAAATGGTTACACCATTGAAACCCATTTGTATGGAAGGATAAAGGGGGTAGAGTTCTCTAACATTATTTCTCAATATTTGCATGAGCTGGAGGGAGAAATCAGGGGAGTAAGGAATGGAAGATCAGTATATCTCTTGATAAGGTTTGCACAAGAGGATAGCCCCACTACTTCATATGATGTGTGTGAGCATTCAACTACACAATCTGGTCCACAACATGTTAGCACACCTGCTTTCTTGCCAAAGGAAGGAGGAAAAGGAGAAACACCAAAGGAGGGATCTCTTGGTGAATGTCTCCAAGAATATGAATCTCAATCAGAGAGATTCAAAGAGCATATCAATTTCCTAGAGTTCTGTCAATTCAAATAATAAAGATCCTGCAGCTACAGTAGAAGGAAGGGGAGCATGCAGCACACTTGGGGTAGATTCTCTCTACCTACATTTGATGGACCACCTAAAGACTCAGCCAAGTCTTGGGTAAATAATATTGGCACACATTTTCAGCTGCATCAAGTATCATAAGAAAAAGCCTTGAGAGTAGCAGCGCTACATCTACAAGGGAAGGCTTATGCTTGGTGGCTATTTGAGTCTTCTTCCTTGAAAGGGAGGAACATCTCTTCTTATGCAAGATTCATTACGAGGCTAGTGGAAAGATTTGATGAGAGAAATTTTGAGACTTCTTGGGGGGAGCAGATCAAGCCCAAGAAATCTAAATCTTTTTTGAGTTGGTAGATTCCATGGAGCCAACTCCAATCCTAAACACTATTGAAGGGGTTGAAAATGTGTTGCACTCTGTACCAAAGGCAAAGGCCCCAATGTAGCAAGATCTCTTTTCCCAAAGGGAAGACTTGAGGATTCCTCCCTCACTAAGAAGGCAAGGAAAAATATTTCTTGATGATGAAGCATTATCCACTAATAAGGAGAAGGGAGAGAAAGAGCAAAGGAGATCCTCTAGCGCTGTGCAAGCAGGAGGAGATCTAGTTTCAAGAGAAGATGGAATTGAAGAAATGGCTTCCCTTATATGAATTCTTGCACCTTTGCAAGGAATTCCAAAGGTTCTTCCATATGGGGGACATGAGCAACATGTGTCTTTGCTAAAAGGCCATGATACAGAACAAAGGAGGGGTCACATAGCTGATCCACTATCTGAAAATGGGGGAAGGGCTCCAATCAGAGGCACTCTTACACCATTAAGAGGGGTCTCCAAGTTTCATGGTACTTCCACACAGCAATCATAGATGGATTTTCGCAGTGGAAGCAGTCATGATATGTTCCCATTTGTTGTTTACATGGGGATCAACCATGAGACATCATTATCATGTGGTGTACCATCTGGGAAACCACCTGAATCATATTTGATGGAAGATGTCTCATACATTGATGCTCCTTTCATATATCCAAGGAAGGAGGGAGCACTAGTAGACCATGCTATAGTGCTGAGAGTGTGGGGGAAGTATAGAGAAAGGGAAAGCATTTTTCCTTTGACATCCTTATCCATTCTCACCTCTCAAATTGCGTTGAGAAGGTATGATGCAAGGAGAGAAAATGACACCATCATGAAGCATGGGAGACAAGATTTGAATCGGAAGACAAATTTTTTTGAATAACACTCCTCACTACTGGAAGAGAGATGGTGGTCTCACATGCATGCTTTGGCCAAAACAGAGAGGCCTTGGATAGATGATAGCCTTCCATGGGAGACTAACTCCCAAAAGCTTCCTTCTTCTCTGGAGTATGTGCATGAGCAAGGAGGTCAGCAATGAAGGAATATCAACCTTCCATCTCATACCTTTGGCATGGAAAATGACAAAAAGGAGGAGAGTGGGAGGTATGGCTTTCAAACATTCACCTTGGACATGGAGGATGTCAAGGAGAAGAGAAAAAACATGGAAACCACTTCAGTTGGCACATTATCAGTGTTGTCATTGTTGGCACACTAGATCCATATTGGGAATTCCAACAACAGGTGGAATATTCCAAGGATCTCCATACATGCATGAATTCTATGGAGTTGGAGTAGCAATATGACTCTAAGGGAGAATTAAATCAGCCCTCTCTTCCTCCCCTTGAAAGAGAGAGTAGATCTATGCACCACTCCATTGATGGAAGGAGAATTGTTGGTGGAGAACATGCTCTTAATACATGTACTTTATATTATGACTTCATGCATCCGTACACTATGTTTTTGCAGGCCATAATTCCAAGGAGGAGAGTTTTATCTTGTCAATCTCATGGAAAAATTTGGGCCACAACCCTTGCTATACTTGGCCACTACCTTGGTGGAAAAAGGGAGATATTGTTTCATGATGGATGCTTTCCTAAGGCCCCAAACATATCTCACACATGCAACTACAATGAGATGGCATGGACTGCAAGTAAGTGGTGGGAAAACCACTTACCACATCTTGATCTGATGTAGGCAGGAGATAACCTGCGCTGGTACCATATATGGGATTATGACCGACCTCCTCATGTTCCAATTTCTATTTATGTATTTGTAGTTTGGTTTCCATACATGGATGATGTACTTTTCTTATTTTTAGGATTGTATGGAGGAATGATAGGAGGGATATGTGTACCACATGGGATGGAAACTCTCTTTGTATGCTTTGCTACATATTTTATGGAGAGTAGGGGTTCAACCATGTTTGTTTCAATGGCATTTTTCACACCTTATGGGATGGATCATGAACATCTCATAATGATCTTGGAGAAACAACTCATGGGAGGATGGATTGGTGAACACTCAGATTATTCGAAAAGCTTGATCTTTGATGATGTCACCAATGGAGGAGAAGTCTTGCAGCACTCACCTTATCATTTTCTTAAGGACAAGCAACATTTTGGAGGGGAGGACTGTAATATTCCCATTTAGCCCAAGCTAATGGGAATACCTTATTTTTCCTTATTTTATCTTGCATTTCATTTTTATGAATAAAATATGAAGGAGGACATGTAAAACTCCTAAAAACCATGAATAAATCAATGCCTATGTAAACAGAGACATATCTGGGCCATGTAAATAATATCTTGCAGGTGTGAATGGGCTTAAAGCACAAGACTGGGTCAACCTTGGCCAAATCAACAGCGCAGTCCATGTGCAATGAACCTCAAGGATAGACAACGCAGTTCTATATGGAGGCTCTACATGTGAAAGGGGTTAACTCATTGAGGTGGTTTAGGGTTTGAGAAGGCTTTCAACCTATAAAAGAAGGAGGAGGACAACAAGAGAAGGTTGTTGATGTTATTATTTTCTGAAGGTTTTGTCTGTTGAGGCACACCTTTGTTGGGGTTTCCTGTTTAGGAACTCCCACCTCCTTCCTTGAGCAGCTCTTGGAGGAGCCTTGTTTGCCTAGTTCACTATATAGCATTTGGCCAAGCCTCATCTTGCATCTACAACGTAGTTCTTCTTAGGATTGGGTTTTCTATGTGAGCTGCAGCAAGTGGAACTCTAGATCTGCAAGATCTAGATTGTATTGGAGACTCTTCTCAATGAGTGTGTCTTTTAACCTCCTGGAAGAGTGCATCCATTGTTGAGCTTTATTTTTTCATCTTGGCATCAGGCCAACTCAGTTAATCAAGTTGCAGCACAGTCTCCCTTGAGAGACTGCATTGTTTTCATGGATATCAGATCTCTTCATATCTAAGTCATTTCAGTGCTCTTTGTTGGTGGAGGAGGCCTCTACTCTATTGGAGGAAGTGTATTGGAGTGCATGAGCCTCAGTTTTTTATCTTGGCATGGGGCCATTAGCTGCCTAACCCCTACAACGCAGTTTCTACTTCAGATCTACATTATTCGAGTTTGGGTGCATCAGTTGGAGAGTTGGATTTGGAGTGTTGAGGTTCCCTCCCTCACCTTGGAGATCTGTGGGAAGAGATCTATACATTGTACTTTTCAAATTTGCTCTGCATAATATGAATGCTTTAGTATTTCTAAATATTTCTTTAGATCTGCTTTCTTAGATCTCAGATCTACTGTTCATGCTTGGTGTAAACCCAAAAATTCCAAGGGGATCTAAAAGAGGAGCTCTTATAGTGTGTGGATCTGATATAGATTTGACATTTTGTGCACAGATCTGCTCTAGATCTGACATGTAACATACAACAGTGCAGCTTAATGAGAATAACGTTGTCAAGGAAGCTTTATGTAAACATATGGTTGTAGCCCTCTTTTGAGGAGATTTATTCTGTCTTTGCCTTGTATTTTCAGCTATGTACTTGATGGATTGAATGTTAAAACTTATTTTCTAATGTAAATACTATTGAAAAATATTTTATGAGCCTCCTATCACTGCTATACAAAAACTGTGTTATTTTCTAAGCATAATTCTTTATTGTTGTTGCAGTCTCTCTTTGAGGCATTTCTAAAGACAACTAGGTGTGGGAGATATGTTTAACCCACCTAGGAATATTTCTTTCTGATGCCCTCTTGTATTTAGGACTTAGATACTCAGATCTAAGGGATCCAAGTGCTATTTTTCATTACTATAGCAGCCATTACTGGAAAATGTGTTTTCCAGTCATGCCATGCTAGCAGTTCCCCATTTGGGATATTACACTAAGATGGATCATATACTGCAAAGGGTGGTAGGCTCCAAAATAATATCATTTCTTGATGGTTTTTCAAGGTATAATTAGGTGCTAGTACTTCCAAGTGATCAGCACAAAACAACTTTCACTACACCTTGGGGCACCTTCATGTATGTCAATATTCCTTTTGGGTTAATGAATGTCGGGGCCAATTTTCAAAGAGCCATGGACATATCTTTCTCAGAAGAGATAGGTTACTTCATTGTGATAGACCTTGATGACATCACTGTTTATTCAAAAATAGATGAAGAACACCTAGCTCAGTTAAGGAAAGTCTTTGAAAAGTGTAGAAAGTATGGTTTATCCTTGAATCATAAGAAAAAAAAATTTGGCCTTCAAGAAGGAAAATTTCTGGGCCACATCATCTCTGAAGAAGGAATCAAAATATACCCAAAAATTATTCAAGGAATATTTCAACTCAGTCACCCTAGGAACATCAAAGAGCTGCAATCTTTCATTGGAAATATCAACTTCCTAAGAAGGTTCATACCAAACCTTGCTAAACTCCTAAGAAACATTACAAACATGCTGAAAAGAGAAATAGGAGTCAAATGGACCATAGAAGAAAAGAAATCTTTTGAATCGGTAAAACGAGAACTTACCCACACACCAGTTCTAATCAGGCCTGACTTTACCAAGGACTTTTTCATCTTCTCATTTGCATCAGAACACACAATTGCCACAGTATTGCTACAAAAGAACATAATGGGAAAAGAACAGCCCATAGCTTTCTTTAGCAAGGCACTAAGAGATGCACCTCTGGATACAACATAATGGCAAAGCTAAACTTGAAACACTTTGGAACATGATTTTTGATGGCTCTTGTGGAAAATATGGTTCAGGAGCAAGTGTTTTGATACACAACACCAATAAAGTTCACTCTTACAAACTGGATTTCCAATGTACAAACAATATTTCAGAGTATGAAGCTCTTCTCTTAGGGTTACAAATGCTGAAAACTATACGAGATAAGAAGATTTTAGTTCAAGTAGATGCTGAGCTAATCATTAGGAAAATCAAAGGACAATATTCAGCCAAGAATCTGAGGCTAAGAGAATATAGAAATGTTGCATTAGACCTCCTCAAAACATTTGAAAAATATGAACTCACCTTTGTCCCAAGAACTCAAAACAACCTTGAAAATGAAACAGCCTTTGCTTCCAGCACTTGCCAACTACCTCATGCCAATGAGAATACACAGTAAATGTCCAGTACAGACCAGCAGTCCCTGATAACATAGATTATTGACAAGTATTTGAAAATGACAAACAGATTGAAGACTTCTTGCAGCCCAAAACCAAGTTTAAAATGCCAAAATCAAACTCAGATCACAAGAGGACTGCCCTGCTGAGGAACAAACACACAAAACATAACTGCCTTGTACTACTGATATAAATCTGCTAGAACTCCCTCTTGAGGCAGAATTGTTTGAATATTTAGACAAAAGGGACCTAACATAATTGCGACTCCACTGGGGGCTAAGTAATAACTTAAAATATTCCTTCAAAACTCAAAAACCCCCTGTCAAACTTAAATAAATCAAGTGTTAGACAATAATTATATCTGGTTGATTTCCCATACTAGAATAATGGTGAACATACTGGGGAACACTCATTAAAAATATTAGTGTTACATAAAGAATTGAGAAAACCCAAAAATATCTCTAGATTGGTATCCAATTTTTGATGGTGGAGAATGAACAAATATTAAAAAAAAATAGCATCATCCACCTAGTGACTCCACTGTCTCTCTAGTAGACCCGATGACTCCACTTTTTCTCACAAACTCCCCTGGGAATGCATTAATCAGTCATAATAGTATAAAGCCCAATCACATACTGTGCGATTTCAGTCTTCTTTTAGATAGGTCTGTTTTTCAAAACTCTTACAAACTATCAGCCTCTCTGTGTTGTGGGTCTGAAATCTGGCTTCAGAAAGGATTAGCACCAGATCTCACCCTGACCCAAATCCTCCTACAATAGTTGACAATCCTCAAAGCATCCTTAGGAAGTCTCCTAGGTCTAAAAGCCCAAATTTTAGCAGACCTACCAACCAAGCAAGTTCCCTCCCTGAAAAACTTGACATCCTTGCTGATGTATCCCTCCAAGCCTCCCAAACATGATTAGTAAGATAAAATCCAAATTTTGGCACTTGGTGCACATTTTGAAATTTTAACAGTTTGGCTTGCAGAAAAAAGGGCCAAACGCACAACGCCACTGGCACTAAGCTCTTTTTTGGGGCACTCAATTGAGAAAAGGTTTACATTTTCATGTTTCTCATGCCTAGCACATCACCCATAGAAAATTTCAGGTCATTTGGAGCAGAATTGGTCCCCCCAAAGGGCCAAAAACCATAAAAAAAAAACACCTTTCTGCCCTCTTTTCATTACTGGCATTGCGCCCTGAGAAGTCTTGGGAGAATGGATTTTTGAGTACGAAAATGGACACCATTCTAGAAACCCAAGGAATATTTGGAAACTAGACAGGACAAGATTTCCAATGAGCTATCATGGAGCTCATTTGGAAATAGGGAAGGCCTCCAAATCTTAGTTGCAAAACAAGTGATTTTCTAGATTTAGCGTCGCGCCCTTGCCAAAAAGTCAAAAAAAGGCATCAAAGTTATTAAAAAAGGATATTTTGAGGGTTTAAAGAACAAATATCTCCAAAATTAGTTGAGGAGTTATGTTAGAAGTTATTTTTTGCATTTACTCAGTTTGGGATATTTGTGCCTTGGGCCTTGCATGGTCTCAATGGTCAAATGCATTTACGATGTAATTAATGACTTCTAAAACCATAGCTAGGGTTTAATTCACCATTTTGGCAGTTAAATACTGCATGTAAGCCTCATTATGATTGTTGGTTGATTGTTGAGCTCAATATGATATAGAATTTGAGTTTATTGAAGAAATTGGCTTTGGAGTGTTGTGATTGCTTTGGATTGAGCATCAATGGAGCAAGCATATTCATGGGATTCATCAACCTGTTTAATGGTGATGTTGTTCTAATTTAGTATTTTTTCCCTTCATTTTTCATATTGTTTCATCCTTTCTCTGATAGAAGAACATAAATTTTAGAGTAGGATATGCTATCTTGGCACCCTATTTCTGTCTGCATCCTTTATCTTTATGTTTTCCTCTACTAAGTTTGATTAAAGAATTATAAAATGCTCTTTAGTTTCACTGAACTGTTATCTCAAATGTTCTCTTTGTCTGAAAGTAATGATTAGAGAATTCTTAACTGCTCTCTCTGATTACTGGATTGTTGTCTTGAAGTTTATTTACTAGGGTTTGGCCAAAGAGGTCTATGGTGTGCCTTGCACTTTAGTTCTTTCTCAAGCATAGTAATCTTAAAGGATTTTCTTGTTCTAGTATGTTAAAGGATTATTAATTTCCCTTTAAACTTACTAAATTCAAAATTTAATGTTCATTCCATATCCACCTAAGCTATTAAGATCCATTTGGCTCTGTTAACTTTCCCTATGAAACACCCTTGATTCATTGTTGTCCTTTTTAAGCCTGTCACAGACCCCATAGCCCAATGGTTTGAACTTCTCTTACTCTATCTGTTCTTCTTGACAACCTACCCAACCAACCAAACAAACAAACACACCCTATCAATTTAACTAGCCTAAAATCAGCATCCTAAAACAAACAAGTCATATCTTTTATCAAATATAGAGAGAGCCCTCTCTGAGTCCAGGAAGGCTAGGTCCTATGACTCCAAAGTTGGTTTGATGTTACCCTTGTCTATTTGGTCTTGCTAATCTGCCAAATTACAGGGACCTAACATTTCCCATGCGTGAAAGTGAACTAGGTTAGATACCCGAGCCACCAACTCTCAATCTCCCAAAGAACCTTGGATTTAGTTGGGCTCTGGATTTGGTTTGAACCTCTTTCTCCAACTTCTCCATCTCTTATTTTTCCACTTTATAGAATTATCATGGTAATCTTTCTCTTCCTTCCATGCTTCACCCACTAGCTTAAATTAATGGGTAGAGTGTCTCGAGATAGAGGCCCAATAGACCCTAGCATTTCACTTCCTCTTTCTCATGCTCTAACCCAACCAACATTGCAAGCCACGTGAGATTTCCTAGCTATAAATTATTGACAAGATACTGAAAGAAAATACGGACTAGTCCTAACCAAGCAGAATATTAGACAGAGGGGGATGGATCTAATTATGACCCACTGCACCCTTGGCTCCCACCAAGTACGATTTAAACTCTACCTAATTGAGCCCCTTGAAAAGAGAATCTCCCATTCAACCCTAGACCAAAACTAAATACTAGAAATGTAGAGAAAATTATTAAAGGGGTGATGTTGATACTTAGTTCTGGATAAGTGAACTTACTTAAGGTTAGCTGACACTCCAAGTTTCTTCTATCCTCCCCCTTTACCAGCAATATTTGATGGCCAACACTTACTTCCAAACAACTAGTAAAGCAAAAGGCCATTACTAGGTCCATTAAAGACATTTTTCTTATTATTATGTATTTTCCTCATGACCAACCATGACAACAAGTCTAAAGGCCTACATTCCATCACCTTAGAATTCACTTACACAAACTCCTCATTATCAGTTGATACCTATACCAACATCTAGAGCTAGCATTATAAGGCATGATTTTAAACTAGACTAGGGAGGAGCTCACACTCCTCCCCGTCATTTCTCCTTGCATCACATTTGGATATCATAGCCACCTTTGACCTTGAGTGTGATGGGGTTCTCATGATATATGGAGTGGCAGATGAGTGACAAGAATAAACAACAAAATCCCCATTTATCAACACCTATTTCAAGATAAAACTAAAAATCATAATTATATATATTATATATATAATTATTTTTTTCCTATTTTTTCTAAATTATATTTTTTTGAATTTTAGATTTTTATTAATTTTCATTTATAACCTTTACACATTAGAATTTTTCACTTATATTCATATCTAAAGTACTCCTTATTTTCTCTATGCAATTATAAATTAATATTAAAACACAACTCCTAATGTCAATTTTTAGGAAGTCCCCAAATTAGAGATGAATAATGTCATATGGAGAATGACTTGGGTCAAGGGTAGTCAATGGAACTAGATAAAAAACGTCTTATTATTGGAATTCATGACATTAATAAGGTTACTCTAATAAAAAGGTTTTGATTTAGTGATTGAGGGAATCTTTATCATCATGTGATGACGATCTAAGCTTTGAGGACATTGGTTGAGCTTGTAGTAGTGAAGGATGTAATGTGTAGGCTACCATGGAAATACCTCCCACTATTTACAAAAGAGCCTCAATATTGGAACTCTTAAAGTGAGTAAGACTACTTTAGTGAGAATGTTTTTATTCAGTTTATATGTATTTAAAGGATATTTATAGGAGTTAATTCCAAAAAAAGAACATTCAAAGAAGTAATAATATATCTCTTGAATCTTGCTATATAGATATTTGAAATATATTTTATGTTAGGATAGTAAACCAAGATAAGTTTGGTTCATGGTTATGTTAAATTTATTTTTCTCACAAGGAATGTGATTATTGCGCCAAGAGGTGCTCTACAACCCAATATAGGGGAGATGATGAGGCATTATTTAAGAAAGTATGTAAGTATGTAACAAAATTTAAATTGTAAAATGAAAAATTCAAAATCTAATGTAAAATGCAACACACGGAGCTTGTAGAAATATGATGTACAATTGCAACTGCTCAAGAAATTTTAATCTAAATCAAGAGACATAATTATACTCTACTGCTCTGTGAAATTTAATTCACAATTTAGAACAACAATCACAGACATGCAATAAGAAATAACACACATGAACAATATTTTTCTAGGGGAAATCAACTACTTAAAACCCCTTAAGCATTTTTGCATTAATCATATGAATAGAGATGTATTACAATTTCTTGCCCGCACTGAGCACAACCTGCAAGTGAATAAAATATCTCTTTCCTCAATGAGAAGCCCTAACCCAGACTTAGTAAGTTTCAACCTCAGCTTGAGCCCTTATTTCCTTGTTCAATTCCTAAATAATTAGGCCCCTATTATTTAGGAATTTTCCTCTAATTGATTGCGTAATTCCCATGGTTTATCATATAACTTCATGCAACACATGTACACTGAATACTAGTCTACTACTAATGTTACATTGCCCTGGAATCTCCACCACATCTAGGAACTAGAATTCTCTACATGCACTGGTTATTTTAGGTTGATTGATTATTTAACTAGATGATCACTGAGTTAGACTATTGTCCCACTGCAAAAATGACCTTCCACAAGTTCCTCCAATTGCTAGAACTAGTTTAATTGAACTCAACTAAATTACTAAAATTTAGAAATCACACATGCTTAATTGATCTCCAAGCCCTATAACTCATATTTATTGAGCTAACCAAGAGACAAGAGCCATGTCACATAAGTTAACTACATCCAAGTTGTTTGCTGATGTGGAAATTCAAATTTTCTCAATTTGACCAAGGCAAAGTAAAATTGAGACTTTCATGTTGCACTTTTTAACACTTCCTCTCAACAAGAAAGGGATTATAAACCACCCCTATCCTACACCTATGGAGCTCAAACTTCCCTCTTGAAAAAGACTTTTTCAAAATGTCAGCATCTTGTTCCTCTGTAGGAATTTATTTTAGAAACATTATCCACCTCTACACACAGTCTCGTAAATGGTGATACCAGATATATGTATGCTTGGATTTATTGTGAAATACCATATTCTCAGAGAGCTTGATGAAACTATGATTATAATGGTATCACAGTTGGATCCATCATCTAACCAAATAGTCCCATGAGTATATTTCTCATCCAAATCACCTCACATGTTACTTGACTTGCAGCCATGTATTATGCTTCTGTCGAGTTGAGCGCCATAGATCTTTACTTATTTTTGTACCAGGAAACCACTACGGATGCAACACTAAAAAATCCACCTGATGTAACCTTTCAGTCGTATGGACACCTTACCCAATTTTCATTTGTGAAGCCGCACAACTTCACTCCCTCTATTTGTATGTACCATAATCCATACTAGGTAGTGCCTCTAAGATACCATGAAACATGATTCGTTTCCTCCTAATACAATGTGGTTGACCTAACCATAGCTTAGCTCAGCTGGTTGAATTCATAGCACATATCTGGTCATGTGTTCATGAGATACATCAGTGAACCCACTAATTTTCGTTAAATGGTAGCATCCACCTCTTCACCTGAAGTGGTAGTATCCTACCTCTAGTTGGTCACTAGAGGTGTATCCATGGGTTTACAACTCTCCATGTGGAATATTTGTATTATTTGGTTGGCATACTTTCCTTGAGACATAATAAATTCCCCATCGCCTTTCCATACTTCCAACTTGATGAAGTAGTGCAAGAGACCCATGTCCTTCATTTCAAATTCCCTTGCAAGGTTTTATCAACTACTCATCACTAGTTAATATTAAATCATAAACATATAAAACAATGGTAAGAAATTTACCTTCTACCAAAATATGATAGAGGTTCTCATCCACTTCATTTTTCATGAATCCCAAACCAGTGAGATAATTGTCGATCCTTCTATACCAGGCACATGGTACCAGTTTGATACCATACAATTCTCTCTTGATTCTACACAGATGCGACTCCCGATCAAATGTCTCAAAACCCTATGGTTGATTTATGTACACCTCCTTCTCAATAACCCCATTAATAAATGTTGTTTTGACATCCATCTAGTGGATCTTCCATCCCATCTTTGCAACCAGTGCAAGAATTGATCTAATAGATGAATACCTTGCTACGAGTGAAAAGGTTTCCTCATAGTCAATTCTCTCAAGTTGAGAGAATGCTTTGGCCACAAATCTAAACTTATCCTTCTCTATGATTCTGTCTGTTGCATGCATAAATTTGAAGATCCATCTTAAACCCATAACTGATTTATCTTTCAGTATTAGTGCCACTTACCAGATACTGTTCTTCATGATGGATTCATATTCTTACACCATTGCATCAACCTAAACTGGTTACTCAACTTCTTCCTCAAAATAGGATGGCTCAGTCTCTACAAGCTCAGTCATTAGAGCCATGTAGCTAGTGTACCTCTCAGGTGACCTTCTTTTCCTATGTAAATTTTAAGAAGCTCTCACATTCTCCCTCACATCTTGCACGAATCTATCAGCTTCCCTAGTTATTTTTCTTCATCCTTTGGATGGTTCTTATTGAGTGGATGTATCCACTCTTTTCTCCTCTATTTTTGGCTATGCCACAAATTCTTTATGTTCCTCCTTCAGAGCTAAAATATCCTCTCCTAGTGGGATCTGAAACTCCCTCTTAAGAGAACACCACATTTCTTTCTCCTCATAAAAATTTATATCCATTCATAAAATTGTAATTTTGAGGGAAGGTAAGTACACATACAATTGGGTGGAGTTTCTGTAACAACCCTAGTGAAAATTCCATGTAATAAAAGCTAATAAAGGAAAAATAATAACCAAGGTCATGGGATAATTATTCCAAGATGAATTTTGGGGAAAACATCCTAGTGTGGGTGTTCATATGCTTAATTATGGCTATGGAACTTGGAAAAGGAAATGGCTAAGGTTTTTGAAGGAAAAGTGGCATTTATCGGCATTTATTTATGAAAATAATGGAAAATAGAAGAAAAGGGAGGTGAAAGGTTATAAGTTGCATGTGAGGGGGAAAATGAAGGAAAATAATGGAAAATAAAGAAAATAAAGGCCTAATTAATAAAAGGGCTTCTGAGAATCAGTTCATGGCTTTTGTTCAGTGCAACTTTGGAGCTCTTATTATTCTCTCTCTTTTTCTCATACTCTTGGATACTTGAGTTTTCTTGGATCATTATTGGAGAGTGTGGCATACTTGGAGATTTTGAGCAAGAAGGAAAAAGAATAGCAGGAAAGTGTAATATTACATTGAAATCAGCAGCTACAGTGGATTTTATTTGTAGGTAATGAGTTGCATGTATGTTTTCCTCACTATTTTTGGCATGCATGACATACACATGTGGTTTCTTGGTCATGATATGTCACTGGCATAAAGGATTTCCTGGATTGACATTATATTTTCATAGCATTTCCTTTTCTTGGATATCCATGGCATTGTGGGTTCATTTTCATTGCTTGTTTTTTTGGTTGGTTCTCATGTGCATTTGGTTGCGGGTTGAGTTATAGTTCATGGAAACCTTGGTTGGAAAATTTATTTGGAAGCCTTGTAACAACTTGGGTTGAATTACTAGTCCTGGAATCCATGGTTGGACAAATTCTCTGGAAGCCCTTGATGGGTTGAGTTACTTGTCCTGGAAGCCTTGATTGTACAAAGGCTCTGGAAGCCCGACGACAACTATGGGTTGAGTTACTTTTCCTAGAAGCCCTGGACAGCTTGGGTGGAGACCAATATGGTGATGGTTGTGATGTCTGATGGTGAGGTGGAATCATTGGTTGAGGGTTGAGGTGGTTTGGCCTCTAGAAGCCGTTTTTTGGTTTTGATTGATGTTTTTTATGAGATCCCATATTATTGCTTGGAATATGGCAGAAGAGAGATTTGGCTCAACCATGTCTATGGTCGTGTGGAATGTGGAAGTCCCAGACTTGGTTGCATTTTTCTTAAGGAAATAAGAGATATTTTCCTCTTGTATTGATCACTAAATATTCATATTCTTATGTGGCTTATACGTTTGTTATGTGTGTGTCATTTTTGTTGTTTACATGCTGGTTATGAATGTATTTTATGATGGTGATGGTGTGTGGCTCTCATCATGTTCTGACTTGTAAATTAATGAATAATGTATCTATGCCCAAATATATGATAATGTAGTTAATGTGATGAGTCAATAATGCTTCTTAGAGATTCTTAGATAAGTATGATAGATGCTCAAGTTTTTTATTTAAACCTATTGATTATGTATTTGTGACATGTTTCACGAAATATCTGTCATGGATAGTATGGGTCAAGTTAAGTTCTTGTTCAAGTGTTTGATTTTACATTAGTATTCCATTGCTATATTTCATTTCTGAAAGCATCATGGCGTTATGGGAAGTGACCTAGGGTCCGAGGCTGAAAAAGTGGGACACAAATTAGGATCATAGGCTCAGAACTACTAGGAAAATTCCCCAGTCGCATGCATGCCATGTTGTGCATGTGACTGGAGGGTCCCAGTCAAACTCTTTCCCATGTAAAAGGAAGGATTGGGGGATTGATGCATGAAAATTTCATTTTGATGTAGTGGCGAGCCTTCTGGAAGGTTTTCATGGCTCTTGGGTGTCTTATAGCATGTGTTAAAGGTATGTGTTGTTATGTGGTGTCGGTTCTATTAGTGTCAATATTTGCATCCTGTCACCAGTGATAAAATGGAATATTATCATGTTTTAATAGGGTCCCTAAATCAAATTTGTGTCATTTCAATAAGTCTTTAAGCAAAAATTTGGTCACTTGACATTAGGTCTAGGATTGTTTCCACTATTTCCAAAATTTTAAATTGCTGGTTCATGTCATCAAATAAGTTGAGTGTATCATCATTCTGAGGTTATCATCATCATTTCAGTCATTTCCATCATGATTCCATTCAGTTAAGAGTCTCCATTAGGTCATTAGGGTTTCAAGGTCACCAAACTGCCATTTTGTTATGGCATCATTTTTCACCCTCAGGTGATTCATGATTGTATTTATGGCTTTGGGCACCCATTCCTATAGACTTGAACAAATTCATTAAAAAACAATGTTAAAATCCCCATACGCAGATATGCCCAGACTTTTCCGCGTGTATACACGAGTCCACATGTACTTTTCCATGTATGCCATTAAAACCATTAAAAAATATATAAATTCCATATTTTCAGACTAGGTTGATGGTTACTCCAGTAGGTCAACCACCCCAGTACGTGGCCAACTATTTCCAACTGACTGAAACTACTTTGAGGGAGTATAAAAGCCCCTCATGTGTATGGCCTAAGGGAGAGAGAAATTTTATAGACATTATACTCTTTTGGAATCCCAATTCAAGTCTGAATTCCCGTGCCTCCTACACTTTCCCAGATTTATACAGGAAACCCTTGTTTCCTAGAGATGTTCATCCATTTATATGCCATCTCGAGTGCACAAGTCTTGAAAGTTTCTTAGCGAGGCAAGGGCGGGACGGATCCGGACGACGGTCTGTTTGAAGATCGTGGAAGGATTCAGGTGATCTCTCCACTCTTTATTTCTGCACATGCTGTTCGTAATAATGAAGAACCATCTTGTTCCTGAACTTCTGTGTTAGTATCTATTTGTATATGTGAAAATATTGATTATTAAGCATTTATTATCATTTATATCATATTTCACATGGATTACACTAACGTTTAGGAGAAATATATGCTGTACAACTAGTTTTCCGTGCACGTTCTTTCTTGTTTTCCAGGTTGAAGGAGGAAGAAGGGTTGCTGGGGGTTTGGACCCCGCGGGATCTACATCGAACGTAGGACTACGGGTGAGTTCTGCTATCGTTGTTATCTAGTTTTTAGCATTTAAGTATGGTTGTGTGTGAGTCCTTCTGAATAGCATGCCCTGATCTGTGGAGGGTTTGACCCAACAAACCTCTAGGGTGATTTTCCCCGAAATAGAACTGGCGACTCCACTGGGGACCACATTTTTTTTATGCCCCTGTTGGGTGGTTTCAACTGTTTGATAGGTTTCCAACAGTTTTAACTTTTATTTCCAGTCCAGTTAACTCTTTCTCAGTCAGACTGAAGCCCTGGTTCCTTATCCAGGCTTGATCTTTTTTATTTTTCATTATTTACATTTTCATACGCGGGTTTGTCTGTACACAGATGCGTATACATGCATTTTTTGTTAAAGGGAGTCGCGTATACGCGGGTTTCCTTTAGCACAGTCGCGTATGCACACTTGTTGCCAAACTGTCAAGTAGCGTATGCCTGGGTAGATTTTGAAATTTTGGATTTCTTTGCTTTTTAGTCCTGTCTACCTGTGGAGACCTATTCCTACAGTGTCTTTGTATCCTCTAGATTGTGTAGAAAGTGGTCTTTGGTCTTTTCTCTCTCTTGTTTAGTTGAAAACTAGCTTATTTGTCAAATCTTGTTTCTTGTGCTTGCATTTCTGGTTCGAGTACCAAGATCTCTTCCTGGGGATTCTTGGTTGTTCTGCTTTATCAGAATAGAGAGCCTCTGCTCATTTACTCTTTCCTACCTTTGTGTCTTGCTTTGCACTTCGATTTTTTCCCATTTCTTGGTTGGTTTTCTTGAGTTCAGTTAACTAGGTCTTGTTGCAATTTTTGAAGAGTCTTTCTTGGTTCTTTGAAGTTTTTGTTTGCTGCAAGGTTGTACTATTCTTCTAGGCTGAGTGACTGAGTTTCTTGTCTTCTTTTGCTCATATAAATCTTTCTACTAGTTAGCCCTATAAGATTTGGAGCGTTTTTGAAGTTTTTGCTTGAAATTCAGAGTTGTTTGGCTTGGGATTTGATATTTTTTTTTGGTCTTTTTGAACTCTTCTTTTTATAAAATTCAAAAGCTCAAAAAACATTTTGTTTTGTTATTTGCTTTTGTTTTGGCATTTTTGTTTTCGTCTCATTATATCTTTTGAAGATTTGTTGAGATTTCTTGCCTTTGGATTTTGACTTGATTTTGGAAAGGAATTGTCATTAGTTTCTTCCTCTTGTTTCAAGCGTTTTTGGTGTCTTTATACTAAGAGTTTCTGATTTTTGGAACTAGCTTTCTGGACAACCAAAAGAGATAAAACTGAAGGATATTTGGGAAATTTCTCTCTGCTTTAAGTAGATTTTGCATCTTATAATTTGCATGCTTTTAGTGATTTGCATCAGGTGCACTTAAGCATTTAGTCATTTTCATATTTTTTGCGAGTGTGAGTTTGTTATCTGAAAAGAAAAATAAATTTTTATTTTTATTTTAATCTCGTAGAACCTGTGTAGAAGTTGCTTTTCATCGAAAGACAATTACTGCATTTGCATTTAGTTTGGTTTTTATTAATTTCTTTTCTGCGTCAAAACACCACAAGTTTCATATCCGTATCCCTTTGACTTAACATAACAACCGATTAAAATAAGTGCTATAATTTAAAAGCAACTAGCAAGTTTTTTAAGTGTCATACACCAACTAGCGGTTGTAGGGCCTTGGATTAGGTGAGTGGGGAGTTAACTCAAACAAAACATAGAAGTTGATTAATTGAGCGAAATCCAACTCCGTTAGGTGGACTGGGAAAGGTCTCCTCCAGAGAGTCAAGCGCGAGGGGAAGTGAAGGGCAAGAAAAGAGATACCCCCTCTCTGATTTACTGAATCTGACCTCAAGACCGTTCTGCCCGGCTTCTGACACGGATTGGTGCCCATAGTTGCCACTCCTAGGTTCCACATAGGTGATTGCGGGGGGGAATACCCGTGGTACTTGAGGCAGACGTCACATCACTTTCAGCAGTACTTCTGGGGGGTGCCCTTGCGAAGCTTGGGTACTTGTGCCGGCAAAGGCTGTCATTAGGAGGTCGGCGTAACTATTTCTGTTACCTTCGCTAGTAGGCCTGGGCTGTAATTATCCCAGAATACTTTCGGGAGGTCCTATATTTCGCTTTCTTGTATTTTGGTGTCCGGTCCTAATCACCTGGAGCGGAAATACCTGAAGGTTGTTTTCTTGATTGTATCTCAGGGATTATCTCTTGTAGTGAGTGCTCTTTGCTCCTAGCTTGCCTAGCTTTATACTTTTTGAGTCTAATTAAAATCTGTTAAAGTGGCTGATCAAGCGCCTCGTCGATCGAGGAGAATCCGGGGGTTATCTCCCGAGAGTCCAGAGCCTTCTTCAAGAAGGCGTAGGAGTGATTTAGCAGGTGGTTACCACCCTGTGGCATCTGACGCAGTGGAGAGAGATCCTCCACAAGGGCCTGAAGGTTTCGTAGCTGATTCTGGTGTTGGTTCCGAGAGGAGCTCTCCGCTCACCTCGCGAGTATTATTTCCGCAGGAAGAAGAAGTACAGGTAGAGGAAATTTCTGAACCCTCAAAGTCACTTCCATCTCCTCTTCCTCCTGATTATTTGTTCGTTGTTGAATACATCAGACCCGAGTCAGAAAGACCAGAAGATCCTCCTTATTATACATACCTTTCGATGGCCACGACTGGGAACGCGACTTCTGCTGTGAGTGCTGGAGGCATTCAGACTCCTGCTTCTGTTGAAGGAGGGGGCACTATTGCTATATCTTCGATTGCTTCTAGTGCTACTGTGTTTGGCTCTGGTTTCACCCAAGCACATGCTTCTCAATCTGGTCCCTTCTGTTTTGGAATGCCCACTAGTGGTATTCCTCCTTTTTCCTTTTCCGCTGCTGCAGCTGGATCTACACCCATGTCTTCCATGGCTAGTGGATCAGCTTCTTTTCAAGGGTTCCCCTTCGGAACTGGACATATTCCTAGTTCGAATCCTTCTTTAGGGTCCTTTCTGTTTACTCCTCAGACCCAAAGTTTCAACCCTTGGTCTGGAGGTCAGAATTCGACTACTTTTACAGGATGGAACCCTGTATTTACTACAGCAAGGGCAGGGAATTAGTTTTACGCTGGTCACCAAGGGAATGCTTCTTTCCCTTCGTCGAGTGCTTATCATAATTTTCCCCTCTTTCTAATGCCTAGAACCCCTATCAGGGGCTTTCCTCTTCATTTAATACTTCAGGTGGGGGAACTGGTCCGGTCTTTGGTAACTCTGCATGGGGAGGAGGTTCTTCTCCTTTTTCTACGAGTTATTTCTAGCAACCCGGTGCCTCATCAAATCCAGGGTATTCTTTTCAGAATGTTGGGAATCCATCCCATCAAGGATGGAATCCTCAGGCTCCGCCTCGTTTACCATTTCTGGCAATGTTAAACTTGCCAGATCTGTCGAAGTTGACAAATGATCCGATTCGGTACAGTCCGAGGTGGCCTCCGGTCCCGACCAAACTACCTTCAGACATTCCAAAGTTTGAAGGCAAGAATGGAGAGGATCCGGCTGACCACATCACCACTTTTCCTTTATGGTGCTCTTCTAACTCCCTGATCAATGATTCGATTAGGTTGATATTGTTTCAACGCACCCTAACTGGAAACACTGCCAAATGGTATATTGAGCTAGCTAGGGGCAGTTTTGCTACATTTGGAGAACTGGCTGTTACATTTCTAAACCATTTCTAGTTGCCCGTTCGTTACGATGTCGGGACTGAACTCCTAGCTAATTTTAAGCAGGACAACGCAACCCACATTTCTGACCATATTCAGGAATGGCGGAGAAGGAAGAGGCTTATTAAAGCTCATATTCCAGGAGAATTCCTTTTGGAATGGTTTCTGAAATCTCTGTAGTTAGACATTTCTAAAGATGTATCCCTCTCAGGGGTATTTTCTGAGGAGCAGGCCATTTTTAGGGCCCAGCAGCTGGAACTGATCTATTATCAATCTGGGGTCCTTCATAAATATTTGCCCAATGCTCCTCGCTCCAAATTAGATTTATCCAAAACTAAGCCTGGTCCTCATGGTGATGGACTTATTGGGTCGATCAATAGTGGTGCAGCTAGTCTGCTTACTCAATTGCAGCAATTGTCTATACAATCTGCTCCTTCTGGTCAGGCTGTGCCTGCTGAGTCATCGCCTTCCCAATCTTTGTCGATAAATGCTGTCCAAAATTCTGATCCCAAAGGAAATCAACAATCCAACGGGAAGAAGAAGGGACGGAATAATAAGAAAAAGGGCAAGAATGGGAAGGGTAATGCGAATAAAACCAACGAGCATGTTGGTGAGGGTCCAAAGGATAAAAAGAAAGTGAAGTTTCCAAGCAAGTTATGTACTGGAGACCATCTTACACACCTTTTCCCTAAAATTCAGGATGCGCAGCGCTTGTTAGCTCATCAGGGTTCTTCTAGTTCCCAGGCTGTGTTGACAAACCCTTTTCCCCAAGGGAAAAAACTAGTTGTTGGCGTGAATCAAAATCCCGGGGCTTCCTCTGGGGGCACCCAGGAAGGGGAAATTCCATCAAACATATTCATGATGAGTGCTCACATGGATGTCACTATGAGATCCCGTGATTATGGCGAAGATGAGTCTTTGAAAGCTAAGGGTGCTCCCGATGCTACTGATCCGCTTCACATTACAAGGCCTACTGTTGAGTCTATGCCTTGGATGTCCAAAGCATATTCTAAGCGTTCGACGATTAATCCAAATGCTAGGGCTGCCTAGAACTACTCTATTATGGAAGATCTGGCGCAAAGTCCTTGTGCCATGTCGGCTTTAGAGGTGCTCCAGTCTTGTCCGACTCAGCGCAGTGCTCTGCTCACTGCCATTGGGGCTATTGATCCAAAAAATTCTCTTATGATTACATTTGATATGTCTAATTTTAAGAAGAGACTCCCCCATCATATGGCTTTTCATATTAAATCATCGTATCAGAAGTGCAATATCTTTCGGACGGTTGTTGATGAGGGTGCTTCCACATGCGTGATGTCTCTCACATGTTGGAAGATGATTGGATCTCCCAAAGTTGTTCCATCTACCACTCTTCTGACTGCGTTTGATGGTCATTCTCACAGACCGCATGGTATTGTCCCAGCTTTTCCCATCTATGTTGGGGGCAAAACTGTGAATATAGAGGTTGAGGTAGTGGATGCAAGCTTGGACTACAACCTTCTGTTGGGGAGAAACTGGATTTATGAGATGGATGCCATTGCATTCTCATTATTTCGGATTATTTGTTTCCCTCACGAAGGGAGGGTTGTTGCAGTGGACCAACTAGACTATCCTCCTGTAGACCCGAATGCGTATATTGACTCATCTGTTCCAAAGTTGGATAATACTAAGGCGCCTGTTGAGAATTTAGGGGTTGGAATGTATTCTTCCTTGATGGTTACTTTTGATATTCCTCCTCCTACGGTGCATATAAATGCAATTTCATCCTCCAAGGCTCCTCTTCGAAGAGAGTTCTTCAGAACTCATTATTTTTCGGACCCTTGGACCTTGCCTTCCCCTACCGCCACATTAGCGGAAGGTCAAGTGGGTGGAATGGAATTTCCGATGTCTGCAGCTGAGATTTCTTATCAGTCTATTGTTGACTCTGCAGAATCCATCCCAGCTCCTCTTTCATCGAAAGAGTTGGATGGAGATGTGGCTCCGGCTTTGACACTTAGTTCTTCTTCTGCCCAAGATTGCCTTGATACCACTCTTCCATCTGAAGAGGCCATCCTAGAAGCTATGACTAGTATAGATAGACCATGGGATGATTTGCATCATCGGTCTTACTTTTTACCTGATTTGAGCGAAGTTGAAACAAGTTTTCCAAGTCCTTAGTCTCCTGGTCCTGTTCGCCCAGTCCTGAACCCTTTGGCACCAACACAGGTCTATGCTAAAGGGAACATGGCTGTGATTTCTCCAACTATCCCTGTGAACATTTCTAGGGATCCCAATATTATTGAGAATATTTTCATCGGAGCTGAATGTTCCCGTGAAGAGATTTAGATTTAGACTGAGCTCTATAAAGAGTATAGGGATGTATTCGCTTGGTCTTATGAGGAAATGCCTATTATAGATCCATCTATTTTCCAGCATGAGATCAAGACTTACGGAAACGCTAAGCATGTGAGGAAAAAACTTCATCCGGTCAATCCTATTAAGGCAGCAGCTATCAAAGCTGAGGTGGAGAAGCTGCTTAAGGCAGGATTCATTTTCCCTGTTCCTTTGACTAAATGGGTTTCAGACCCTGTTCCCGTAGATAAAAAACAAGGAACGATTTGAGTTTGCATTAATTTCAAAGACCTTAATAAATCATGTCCTAAAGATAATTACCCCACACCATTTATCGATTAGATCATTGACGAGTGTGCCAGTAATGAGATTTTCTCCTTCATGGATGGTTTCTCTAGATATAATCAGATTACTATCCGTCCTGAAGATCAGCATAAGACTACCTTTATTTGTCCCTGGGGTACTTTTGCATACAAGAAGATGCCTTTTGGTCTTAAAAATGCTGGGGCTACCTTTCAGCGGGCCATGTCATATGCCTTCCACGACATCAAAAAGATTATCGAGGCGTATTTGGATGATTTAGCTGCTCATTCTCGAAAGAGGATGGATCATCCTGCTCACCTCCTGCAAATATTTGAACGATGTCGTTTCTATAAGATTAGGTTGAATCTGAACAAGTGCATTTTCGTGGTTACATCCGGTCGGTTATTGGGATTCATCATGTCTAGGGAAGGGATTATGGTAGATCCCTTCAAGGTTGAGGCAATACTTCGGTTGCCTCCCCCGTCCTCTATTCATCAGCTTCAAAGTCTACAAGGAAAGTCTAACTTTCTTCGGAGATTTATCGTAAATTATGCTGAAGTTACCAAGGGATTTATGAGATTGTTGAAGAAGGGTGTTCCATTTCTTTGGGATGACTTTGCTCAACGCTCATTCGATGCTTTGAAAAAAGCATTGACCTCTGCTCCTTTATTGAGTCCACCTAATTATAGCAGGGATCTCCTTTTGTATCTTGTAGCAGAAGAATCTACTATTAGTATGGTTCTGGTTCAGGAAGATGATGCTCTTGCAGAGCATGTTATATACTATCTTAGTCGAGGATTGGTAGGACCTGAACTCCGGTACACTCAGATAGAAAATTTAGCTTTAGCGGCAGTTCATGCTATGCAGCGACTCTGGCATTACATTATTCTATGAAAAAATTATGTTTTGGCAGCATCCAATCCATTTCAGTTTGTCCTCAGTAGGCGAGTGATTAGGGGCAAATACAATAGATGGATTGTGATTTTGCAGGAATTTGATCTTGAGTTTATGTATGCCAAGTCCAAGAAATCATTGGTTTTCGCGGAATTGATCTCCGAGTTTCCCTGTGGGGAAGAAATGATCTATGATGAATCCTTCCGGATGAACATTTGTTTCTTATCTCTCCACAGGATCCTTGGTATGGAGATATCATTGTGTATCTTCAGACTGCGAAGTTTCCCTCTACTTTTTCGAAAGATGAGCGTCGTAAGTTGCGTCACTTGGCTAAGAATTATTTGATTATTGGTGATGCTTTATACCGTCGTGGGGTTGATTCAATCTTAAGACGTTGCTTAACTCTCGAAGAAGCTGAGGCTGTGCTGAATGATTCCCACAGTGGAGCTTGTGGTGGTCATTTATCTGGGCTTGCTACAGCCCAAAATATCTTGCGTGCTGGGTACTTTTGGCCTTCGATTTTCAAATATTGTATGGAGTCGGTCAAAAAGTGTCATCCGTGTCAAGTTTATACTCGAAAAATGCGTGCTCATCCAGCTCCGATTTTTCCAGTCATTACTGTCGGTCCCTTTACGAAGTGGGGTATTGATTATACTACTTGTAACCCACCTTCGGCTAAAGATCACAAGTACATTATTGTAGCAGTAGACTGCTTTACAAAGTGGGTCGAGGCTATGCCTACTTTTGGGAATGATGGTGAGACTGCAGCTCTTTTTCTTTTCAACCAGGTTATTGCTTGTTTTGGTATTCCTAGAGAGATTGTCACTGATCATGGCAGTCATTTTCAGAATAGCATGATGGTTGACTTGGCTCTGAAATTAGGTTTCCAGCAAGAGCATTCATCTCCATATTATCCTCAAGCCAATGGGCAAGTGGAAGCCGTGAATAAATCCTTGAAGACAATTCTTCAAAGGAAAATTGATAAATCTAGATCCAATTGGCATATTATGCTATATCCTACACTTTGGGCATACAGGACGTCAGTGAAAACTGCAACTGGCTTTACTCTGTTTCAGCTAGTGCACGGGTTGGAATCCGTATTTCCCATTGAATGTGAGATTCCTTCTCTTAAACTAGTTGTTGAACTTCTTCCTGACACTTCTAGTCTTGAAGAACGGTTCCTTCATCTAGAACATCTCGATGAGCAGCGTCGGGATGCCGCCACGATGAATGAAGCACATAAAAACCGAGTTAAATTTCAGTATGATAAGGCGGTCAAGCCCAGGGTTTTTTCGAAAGGTGACCTTGTTTTGGTCTATGCCCAAGAAAAAGATGCCTTGGGGGCAGGAAAGTTTAAGTCTATGTGGTATGGCCCCTTCATCGTTAAAAAAGTCCTTAAGAAAGGAGCATATACCTTGGTTGATTTTGAAGGGAACAAGTTGTCGGAGCCCAGAAATGGGCTCTATTTGAAGAAGTATTATGCCTAGGCTTCGGCCTGGCATGTTGCTTTTGTATATAGTAGTTTTTCTTTGTACATATCTAGTTGTTTTTCAATCTTTGGTGGGATGGTGATGTTTTTTGATCTGCTTTGGCAGGTTGTGTCGGATGTCATGAGTCATTTTGGTTTCGCCGATGGTGCTAGTAGACACACCCAGAACTTAGCTTCTGTGGCTTGGGTGCTTCATTATCCTGGTCAGCTGTTAGTATCAAGAGGGGTCTGCATTGGTCCTGCTTCCAATAATATAGCAGAATACACTGCAGTTGTTTATCTACTCTCGGATGCAATATCTTTGGGTGTTGATTCGTTGGTAGTTTTCTTGGACTCTCAGTTGGTGGTGTCGCAGTTGAATAATACTTATCGGGTTCGAGATCCATTTTTACTCCGGTTTTTCTTAAGGGTACGCTTGTTAAAACGATCATTTCAATTTTTAACTTTCATTCATATTCCTCGAGCTGAGAATTGGATGGCAGACTCATTAGATAATCAAGCAATTGATTGGCATATTAATCATTCCATACAATAAAATTTAATCATCAAAAACATCATACATTTTGATACATTTTTCACATCACATCAAACATCGTTGTATATATATCATCAGAATGTTCAAAAAACTATACAAAATTTGGGCTTATGCCCGATCATGTTCAGTCTCAAAAAATAATATACAGTCATCTGATACATCATATCTATCTATTCCTGAGGTCCCTGCCTAGAAGTTGTGTTCCTATAGAACATGATCGCGGTGGCAACTCGGCGAAATAACTGTACCCAGTCTCAGGGCACTCCTACCACCCGTCTCTGGATGGCTTCAGGCAGATCTTCCACTGCAGCCATGGGTACTTGGCGGGTTAATCCCTCCAAGTTCCTCTGTACAACCTGGAGGGTCCTGTCTGAATCCACTGTATCCACTTCGCCCCTGCGACGCTTATGTCGTGGGAAACCCTCAGGTCGAACTAGTCCAATATCTGTATCATGATCATTTTTAAATTGTAAGTCATTATGAATCCAATCAAAAACATGTTTGTTTTCCATTTTTTCATACATATCTGAAAAAATCCAAAAAATTATATAAGTCAAAAAATTGCAAACTTACCAACTGTTCCCCATGCCGCACCTGGTGGAAGGACAAGATCTGGATCGCCACAAAAGTCCATCCCAACATAGGGATAGTCATCCACAGCGATGATTTGTTCTCCCCACCAAAGGAAGAACTCATCATCCCAAGTGGTCTGGGGAACTTCACTTCCCCCCAATCTCTTCATCATGTCTGCCCAGCAGGCAATTCTTGGATCTCTAGGGCTGTTGATGGTAGAGATCACTTTGGGTCTCAACGTTGGAATCTTCTCGAAGAAGAATGTCATCAAGATTGTACCATATCCAAAATGTTTTATCTTTTCCTTTCGAATAGAATTCAATTGTTGCTTCATGTTCATCAGTAGAGTTGTGCACCAATCATATACATGAGTTAAGCATTCCACTGCTATACTCATTTGCGTCCTGGATGCTTGGTGTAGAGAAGTTGATCTTGCTACTCTCCCAATGGTAAAAAGGAGGATTTTTATGTGCAAGTCTCTTAAATCTTTGATTGAAATTTGAGTTCCCACTTTCTTGGAACCCTCTACGCAATAAACGTGGACGTAATCTTCCACGGTTAGCCCTCCTAAAGGCTTCCCATGCAAGTCTACTGGCTCCCCCCTCCGGGAGAGTCCAGTAATAAAATATATATCTTCCACTTCGATGCGTATGGGAATCTGATATATGATGAACCAGTCTTCTTCTAGTTCCCAATAGTTCACAAGCATTTTGAGCAACCGGACATTACTCTTCATATTTGGCATTTTGAAAAACTTCAGCAATCCGCAATTCCAGAGAATATTTAGTGATGCTCGGTCTCGCATGACTTCTTGATCAATAGCACTGTGTTCACGCTCTCTCCATGATATGGTCATCCTGCAAAATTTCAATAATTCATTCATTAGCTACGCATTTTTCATTTTGGGCTGCGCATACGCGACTTTCTTTGTGCACAGTCGCGTATATACGCGACTTGGTCATTATAAACCCGCGTATGCGCAAACCCGTGATTTTTAGCAAGTGATTCTACGGTGAAAATTCCTAAATTTTAATTTATGAACGGACAAAATGAATAGCAAGGATGGTTTATGAGCTTACCTGACAAATTCGGTGCGATTTGACGATCGGTTGCTCCTGTTTTGATGAAAGAGGCTTTTTTCTACAGAGCACTTTTTTCCAAATCAACAATGTCACAATGAACCAAATATGACGTAATTTGTCTATTTATGCCCAAAAAGTTGAAAATTTTCGCAAAAATTTGTTATGCTCATTTTTTCAATCTATCTTAAGCTGCATAACCTGGATGCTTGGAAGTGCCTAGATTGGTATGCTTTCAGGTACATTTTGATGAATTTGAGATTTTTTCCGGTTTTTGATCCATGACTGCTGACCCATCATGGCAGGTATATGATCTTCACTGGCATATAGGTTAGGGAATCCACTTTCCGTTGCATTTTTCATACTAGCCTCCATACTGATCACTTGCCATAGGGTCGATCCCATCAGGTCATGAGTATTACACCCATTTCACTCGCTGATTATTTAATCATGACTTGGTGGTACAACCTTCCTTTACATGGGCTTCTTAGTTAGTTCCTCGCTATCACTTGTTTCCCATGCTACGTTTTATGTAGGCTCGGGAGTCCTCTTTAGTCCCGCCATGACTTATGTGTTGAAGCTTCATTCTTCTTCTTCCTCACTATCATTTTTCTGGCTATTACCCTAGAGGCTCCCTGGTGTTGTTGAGCTGTATTACTGCATTGCATATTGACTACTTGTTTATCTTGGCCTTTAGCTGGCTTCATTTTGGACTCAATGTTTAAGCCAACTTTTGACCTTGAATGTATGTACAGGTTAAACCATTGCGTGCACTTAGCTATCACGACTTGACACCCTTTTACCCATGGATGGAACATTCCTCTGAGTATCGTTTACCAGTTTTCGCCACCTTGCATTGAGTATAGGATCGTTCCAATCCTAGGAACTAGTGAATTTTTTTATTGATACTCGTTCTGTCCATTTTACCATAGCATTCTTTTATTCCTTTTTAGGCTTATTATATGAAAAAGACAAAAAAAATAAAATATAACAAAAAGAGCGGGAACGGGATGTAACTCCGTTGTTGGATGGCAGTACAGTGTTAGTTTGTCGCCCTTGAACAAAGCACATACACTTATATATATTTCCTTCATTTTGGGATGGTTTTAGTTTTGACCTAGGTTCAGCCTTTACCTTGTTTCACTTGTCAGTCCTCCTCCGGTTGGTTATCTCTTCCAATCATATGGACAGTTTGTTTTGCCTCTTGCATAACAGACTTATACAGTGTCACTTTTTACTGCCATGATCATCATGAATCGTGATTTTGTTCAAGGGAAGTCTAACCAGAGTTGGCCATTCTGCGGTGTCTCTTGACTCATTATTCAGTCGGCCATCCCGGTCTTGTCAGTATCTTGTTCTATCACATTAGATTTTTTGGTCTTCTGCTCATGCTGGTTTGAGAAGGTCTCCATTGACTTCTTGCCGGTGGGTTTGTCTCTTATCGACTACGACACATTGCTCTGAGAGCAAACCAGGAGCTGCACCTTCCTACCCTATCACTGACAGTAAATTTATGTCGCATTTGATCACTAACAGGTCTTTGGATCGAGTGGTTTCCCCCGTGTTCGACGCTCACGCACACACATCACAATTTGGGATTCCATGCAAGACCTTGATTTCCATTTGACCCTACTTCTCCAAGGGATATCTCGTCTTCCGTGTCGCCTTTCATTTTTTCATTATTGTTGGTTCAGAGGGTTTCTTCCATGCACTAGCTTCATCTTCAAGGCATGCCTGGAACGTACCCGCCTTGGTTCCCGTCACTTACCATCCGATTCTTCCAAATTCCGTCTTCGCGGGTTACACTCGCGTTGGACCCATGTGGATGCCCGAATGCCTTCCTTCCGAAAGTTACTTTTCTTCCCCATCGATCCGACCATCGCTTCTAGGAATATGTCTAGCTTGTCGAACTAGGGCCTGGCAATGTACCGTTGCGTACTCTTCACTATCGATAGTGGGGATTCATTACTGCCTCCTGATTGGTAGATTCTTTCAAGTGTTCGACTTCAAATCATTTATTCGCACTTGTTAGATTGTACTAGGGCACCTTGACACTCATTTTCATTATTGATGGGTTGTCTCACGTTGGTTAATGGTATACATCATTGACCGGTAATCCAACAATTTCTCACATGGTCGACTTCAGCTCATTTATTCCCATTGTGTAGAATTGTGCCATAGTGATAGGTGAAGACCTCGGGTTGCATCAGCATTTCTCGGTTCACTTTTGACAGTTCATTCATTTTTTTCCAGTGATGCCATTCACCCTTATATGTTGCAGTGTCAGTACAACAACATCCTATATGTTGGCTCCCGAGTTGCGTGATTGTACCGTTTATTCCACCTCTTATGATTTGGTACTTGGAGATTCAGTTACTTATATGATCAGACATCCAGTTTCAACATCATTGATCAACTTTCTATATGTGATACTTGGACATTGATTCAAACTTGTACTTTCGGGCCATGCTCAGATGATTCATTGTGTACTTTCAGTTCAGCTATACTTGTATACATTTTGGATCTATTCTGTACTTTCCATATGATGTATTTTTGACTGAGCATGGGTATGCCCACCTCAGCATGAGTTGACTCTTTGTTTTCTTTCATTGGTTTTTTGGCAGACTGAAATCTGGTGAAGTCCTCTCTTGTCCTTGCGAAGTTCTTTTTATGTGCATAATACATTTCGACCATCATGTACCCCTTCTGACCTCATATATTAGGGGGCATCTGTTATAGCATCATTTTTCACCCTTAGGTGATTCATGATTGTCTTTATGGATTTGGGCACCCATTCCTATAGACTTGAACAAATTCATTAAAAAACAATGTTAAAATCCCCATACGCAGATATGCCTAGAATTTTCCATGTGTATACGCGAGTCCACATGTACTTTTCTGCGTATGCCATTAAAACCATTAAAAAATATATAAATTCCCTATTTTTGGACTGGGTTGATGGTTACTCCAGTAGTTCAACCACCCTAGTATGTGGCCAACTATTTCCAACTGACTAAAACTACTTTGAGGGAGTATAAAATCCCCTCATGTCTATGGCCTAAGGGAGAGATAAATTTTATAGACATTATACTCTGTTGGAATCCCAATTCAAGTCTGAATTCCCGTGCCTCCTGCACTTTCCCAGATTTATACAGGAAACCCTTGTTTCCTGGAGATGTTCATCCATTTATATGCCATCTCGAGTGCACAAGTCTTGAAAGTTTCTTAGCGAGGCAAGGGTGGGACGGATCCGGATGATGGTCTGTTCGAAGATCGTGGAAGGATTCAGGTGATCTCTCCACTCTTTATTTCTATACATGATGTTCGTAATAATGAAGAACCATCTTGTTCCTGAACTTCTGTGTTAGTATCTATTTGTATATGTGAAAATATTGATTATTAAGAATTTATTATCATTTATATCATATTTCACATGGATTACACTAACGTTTAGGAGAAATATATGCTATACAACTAGTTTTCCGTGCACGTTCTTTCTTGTTTTCCAGGTTGAAGGAGGAAGAAGGGTTGCTGGGGGTTTGGACCCCGCAGGATCTACATCGAACGTAGGACTACGGGTGAGTTCTGCTATCGTTGTTATCTAGTTTTTAGCATTTAAGTATGGTTGTGTGTGAGTCCTTCTGAATAGCATGCCCTGATCTGTGGAGGTTTTGACCCAAAAAACCTCTAGGGTGATTTTCCCCGAAACAGTATGATCAACAGGGGAATATGCCTTTCTCTTCTGTAGGTACTTCTAAGGATTTTTATTTCTTCGCTAATGGATGGAACCCTTACCAAGGGGTCTCATCTTCTTTTAATACTTTGATTGGGGGGGACATCCTATTTATGGTAACCCTTCAATGGGAGGAGGTCATACTTCAAATTTCTCTGGACCACAAGGTTTTCCTTATGGTTTAGCTTCTTCTATGAACATTCCTTGGTAGCCTGGTGCCTAAGAAAATCTAGGATATTCCTTTCAAATTGTTGGGAATCCTTCCCATGGTGGATGGAATTATTAGGGTCCTTTACTCTTACCATTCCTGACAACCCTAAATTTTCCAAATCTATCAAAGTTGACTAATGATCCTATCAGATATAGCCTAGCTTGGCCTCTAGTTCCTACCAAGCTTCCATCAAATATTCAAAAATTTGAGGGGAATACTGGTGAGGATCCATCCCACCATGCCACCACTTTCCATTTATGGTGCTCATCGAACTCCCTTTTTGATGATTCAATTCGGTTGAGATTATTTCAGCATACCTTGACTAGAAATGTTGCTAAATGGTACATTGAGCTTATTGGTAACACCTTTGCTTCATTTGGTGAGTTGGCTACCATGTTTTTGAATCATTTTCAGTTTCCCATTCATTCTGATGCTGGAACTGAGCTTTTGGCCAACTTCCAGTTAGATAAGGCAACGCACATTTCTGAACCTATTCAGTAATGGAGGAGAAGGAAGAGGCTCATTAAATCCCGTATTCCAAATGAATTCATTCTCGAATGGTTCCTCAAATATTTACAACTAGAAATCTCAAAGGATGTATCAATTTCTATGGTATTCACTAAGGAGCAAGCTATCTTTAGAGCCCAACAATTGGAACTTATATATTCTCAGTCTAGTATTCTTAATAAGATCTTGCATGATAATCCTCATTCCAAGATATATATAGTCAAGACGAAGCCAACTCCCCATGTTGACAAGCTTTCTTGTTCGATCGATAGTAGTACAACTAACCTTATGAATCAATTGCAGTAGTTGTCTCTACAATCTTCTCCTTCTATTCAGGCTACGCCGTCAGTGTCTAACTCTTCCCAGCCTTTAACAATTAATGTTGTCCAATCCTCTAACCCCAAAGGAAATCAACAATCCGATGGGAAGAATAAGGGACAAAATAAGAATAAGGATAAGGATGGGAAGAGTAATGCAAATAAATCCAATGATAATGTTGGAGAGGGTAAGAGAGAGTCAAAAAATAAAGTTAAGTTTCCTTGCAAGTTGTGCACTGGGGACCATCTCACTCACCTCTGACCTAATATTCAGGATGCTCAACAATTGTTAGCTAAGTAGGGTTCCTCTAGGTCCTAGGCTATCTTGACTAACCATTTTACCCAAGGGCAGCAAATTCTTGTTGGTACGAATGAAAAAATTAGAGCTCCCACAAGGGGCAACCAAGAGGGGGAAAATTCTTCAAATGTATACTTGATGAGTGCTCATGTTGATGTCTCCATGAGATCACCTGATTATGGTGAGTCTAAATCTTTGAATGCTAAGGCCACTCCTAATACTTCCTAGCCACTCCATATTGAGAGGCCCATAGTTGAGCCTACACCTCGCATGCCGAAAGGTTTTGCTAAATGTTCAACAATAAACCCTAATGCCAAGGCAACTCAGAACTACTCCATTGTAGAAGATCCGGCTGAAAATCCTTGTGCTATGTCTACATTGGAGGCACTCTAGTCATGCCCAGCACAAAGGAGTGCATTTCTCAGTACAATTGGGGTGATAGATCCAAAGAAATATCTTATGATCACATTCGATATGTAAAATGTTAAGAAGAAACTTCCTCATCATATGGCCTTTTAGATCAAATCTACGTATCAGAAAATAAATATTTTTCAAATTGTAGTTGATGAAGTAGCTTCCACATGTGTCATGTCTATCTCATGTTAGAAATATATTGGATCTCCTCAAGTAATTCCTTCACCTACTCTCTTAACTGCATTTGATGGTTATTCTCACAGACCAAATGGCATTGTTCCTGACTTGCCCATCTGTGTTAGGGGAAACGTTTTCAATATCGAAGTAGAAATAGTTGATGCCAATTTGGACTATAACCTTCTATTGGGACTAAATTAGATTTATGAGATGGATTCCATTGTTTTGTCATTATTTCACATCCTATGTTTTCCCCATGAAGGGAGAATTGTTACCGTTGATCAGATGGACTATTCTCCGATAGATTCCAATGTATCCTCTGATTCTACTATTACTTTGGTGAAGGATGCCAAGCAACCTGTGGAGAATATATGAGTCGGAATGTATGCCTCGTTGATGGGTACCTTTGATCTTCCGACTCCTTCTATTCATATCAATTGTTTTTCATCCTCCAAGGCTCCTACACGAAGAGACTTCTTTTTAACTCATAATTTTTTGGATCCTTGGACCTTACCCTCTTATATGACCACATTAAAAGAAGTGAAAGTGGGTAGAATGGCATATCCTATATCTGCAGCAGAAATTGCTTATCAATATTTTTGAGTCTCAAAAGTATTTTCCATATTCATACATATTTCCATTATGTCATTACCATTTAGCTCTAATTTCATAACTATTTGACCTAAACCCCTACATCAAGTAACCATTTTCATAAATATATGGGTTAGGATCCTTGTCTTCCAAAGTTATTTATTTTATGTGTTTAAAGTGAATTTATGATTAGAAACTAGAAAATTAACATAGTTTCATATATATATATATGTGTGTGTGTTATGAGTTTTTTGACATGTGTAGGTCAAAAGGAAGCTTCTAAAAGACCTTTATGTGGCCTCCCAAAACCAAATTCGAATTTGAGTGGAGAATATCATGGGATCATGAGGACATGTGTCTCATTTCCTTTTTGTATTGAAACTCTAAGAAGATATGTGTCTCATTTTTTATTTGTATTGAAACTCTAGAAAGACATGTGTCTCATCATTTCCTATTTTGATTGTAACTCTAGAGATAGAGGGAGATATTCATGGGCTCTCATTAATGAGATAACTTCTCATATTTTTGTATAAATAGGGGAAGATATTTCCTATCAAGGGTAGTGAAAAAAAGGAGAATAAGAGAAAAGATTATAGAGTGTTTTGTAACAAAGCTTAAGATGGAATGGGATGTAGATTTGTGAGTTTATCAATAAAGAAGTTCTTTGGTGCTGTTTTGATTACAACTTTAAGGAGCTGAAGAATTTCACCAAATTGGTAGCAGAGGGTCCCTACTATTCAAGGAGGTTTTACATGTTTTCTAGATAAGTCGTTTTCAATTCTATTTTGTCATATTTCCTTACTTAGACTGCTTTCTGAAATCATAGCTTTTAGCATTATGTTTCATGTCATTTTCTTAGATAAAGGATCCTCATGATATTGTATTTAGTCTCTTTCTCAAGCTCTTCCAATACATATTTATTAAATGAAAGGGATTCAATTGCCATATTCTGAGTTATTAGCATTTCATTTTCTGTTATTTAGTTAAAAATAAGATCCTCATTATACTACAGTTAGTCTCTTTCAAAAGCTTTTCCAATAAACCTCTAATTCACGAATGAGACTAATTTGTAATATTGTGAGTTATTGATTGTTTTGCTTCATAGAAGATCCTTATCACATTATGATTAATCTCTTTCAAAAATATCTTCCAATAAACCTCTAACTCATGAATGAGATTTAGTTGTAATGTCATAATTTGTTTCAGCATTTCATAGGAGATCCTTACTACATTATAGTAATCTTTTTCTCAAGCTCTTACAATAAACCTCTATCAAATGAATGAGATTTCATTGTAATGTTCTAAGTTACTATTTGTTTCATCATTTCCTTTTATGTTTTAGGAGATCCTCATTGCATTAGAATTAATCTTTTTCACAAGCTATTCCAACAAATCTCTAACTAAATGAATCATATTAAGTTGTAGTGTTTTGAGTTACTTTTCATTTTATAAATGTTCATTTAGAAACTGTAATATCCATGGATTATGACTCTCTGTTTTCATCATTTTCTAGTTAAGAACAGAATTTGAAAATAAACTCTATTTTAATTCATTTATTAACATTTCCTTTTCTTCCTTTTGACATAGATCTAACTTCATCTTTTTAGCATAAAGTAGCATACTAAGAATCAAACATAAAAACATCAAAACATCAATAAAACACTAAAAACAACGAAGTAAGAAAAACGGATACTTAGGCACATATAGTGCATCACACTTCATCAGTTTACTAGCCCTGTTCGATAATTTATGTTAGAAATTTAGGACACTAAATTGACTAAACAAATATATTGGTAACTCTGTAGATTCCGATCCAATTCCTCTTTCACCATAGGATTCAAATGGAGATGTGGATTTGGATTGGAACCTTAACTCATCTTCTTCTTTGGACTGCCTCGATATTGTTTTACCATATGAGGAGGTAATCGTAGAGGCAATGACAGGTGTGGAAATATCGTGGGATGATTTGCATCATCAGCCATATTTTCTACCAGATTTTCGTGAATTTGAGTCAATATTGTCTAGCCCTATTTCAACTGGTCCTGTTCATTTTATTCTAAACCCTTTGGATCTAGCATATATTTTTTCTGAAGGTAATATGGTTGTCATTTCAGAAACACTTCTGGTGAACACTTGTAGGGATCCCAGTGTCATAGATAATATTTTCATTGGAGCCGATTGTTCCCCTAAAGATATTCATATCTATACCAATATTTTTAAAGAGTTCTATGATGTGTTTGCATGGTATTAGGAGGAAATGCCTGGAATTGATCCATCTATTGTCCAGCATGAGATCAAGGCTTATGAGACTTCTAAGCCTATATGGAAAAATCTTTGACCAATCAATCCTAAGAAAGCTCCAGCTATCAAGGCTGAGGTTTAGAAGTTGCTTAAGGTGGGTTTTATATAGCTTGTTCCTTTGACCAAATGGGTTTCGAATGTAGTCTTTGTGGACAAGAAACAAGGAAGGATCTATGTATGCATAGAATTCAAAGATTTTAATAAAGCATGTCCTAAAGATAATTACCCCATACCCTTTATTGATCAAATTATTTATGAGAGTGTGGGGAATAAGATTTTATCCTTCCTGGATGGTTTCTCGAGATATAATCAAATTACTATCCATCTTGAATATCAACATAAGACTCTGTTTATTTCCCCCTAGGGTAATTTTTCATATAATAAGATTCCTTTTGGTCTTAAAAATGTTGGAGCTACTTTCTAGCAGGTCATATCTTATGCTTTCCACGATATCAAGCATATCATCTAAGCTTATTTGGATGATTTATCTTCTCGTTCTCGAAAGAGAATTGATCATCCTTCTCATCTTTGATATATTTTCGAAATATGTCGTCATTATAAAATTCAGTTGAATCCGAATAATTTCGTTTTCACAGTCACATCCGGTCGGTTGTTGGGATTCATTATGTCTACTTGAAGGCATTCATGTAGATCCTTTCAAGTTTTAGGTAGTATTTCAATTGCCTCCCCCATATTCCAAGGAAAATCTAATTTCATGAGAATATTTATCGTTAAATATGTTGAGATTACGAAAGGGTTTATGAGATTTAAAAAAAAAGGAATTCCATTCCTATGGGATGATTTCGCTCAACGCTCATTTGATGACTTGAAAAAAGCATTTAACTCTTCTCCTTTATTGATTCCACCTGATTGTAACAGATATTTCCTTTTGTATCTTGCCGTGAAAAAATCTACTATAGGTATGCTTCTAGTTCAGGGGGACGATTCTCTATCTGAAAATGTGATTTATTATCTAATTAGAGGCTTGGTAAGTCCTGAATTATGATATTCTTCAATCACGAATTTAGATTTGGTAGTAGTCCATGTTTTCCAGTGGCTTAAGCATTACATTCAGCTTCGCAAAACTTATGTTTTGGCATTTTTCAATCCATTTCAATTCATTCTCAGTACACAAGTGATTAGGGGCAAACCATTTCAATTCATTCTCAGTACGCGAATGATTAGTGGAAAATACAATATATGGATTTTCAATTTACAAGAATTCGATCTTGAGTTCCTGTCTGCTAAATCCAAGAAATATTTGATATTTGCAAAACTAATATTCGATATTTGCATAACTAATATTCGAGTTGCCTTGTGGAGTAGAAATAATTTATGAGGAATTATTCCCTGATGAACATATTTTCCTTATTTCTTCACAAGATCCTTGGTATGGAGATATTATCGTATATCTTCAAAGTTCAAAGTTTCCCCTCTCTTTTTCGAAGGATGAGTGTAGAAAATTGCGTCACTTGGCGAAAATTTACCTTATCATTGGTGAGAATTTATATCATCGAGAGCTTGATTCAATCCTAAGATGTTTCTTAACCCTAGAAGAAGCTAAGGTTGTGTTGAATGACTACCATAGTGGAGCTTGTGGTGGTCATTTATCTTGGCTTTTTACAACCCAAAACAATCTACGTGCCAGATATTTTTGGCATTCGATTTTCAAATATTGTGTTGAAGCAGTTAAAAAATTTCATCCTTGTAAAATTGATACTCGGTAGACACATGTTCATTGAGCTCCTCTCTTTCCTGTTATTACCGTCAGCCTGCTCACAAAGTGGGGAATAGATTTTGCGACTTGTAACCTGCCTTCGGCAAAGGGTAATAAGTGCATCATTGTAGCAGTGGACTACTTCACGAAGTGGGCTGAGGCTATGCCTAATTGTTCGAACGATGGTGAAACAACAACCCCTTTTCCATTCAAAAAAATCATTTATTGCTTTGGTATTCCTAAAGAGATTTTCACTGACCATGGCAGTCATTTTAAGACCTCCATGATGGTTGAATTGGCCCTAAAGTTAGGTTTCTAGCAGGAGCATTCATCTCCTTATTATCCTCAGGCCATTGGACAAGTGGAAACCATGAATAAATCCTTGAAGGTTATCTTGCAAAGGATGATCAATAAATATAGATCTGATTGGCATGTCATGTTATATCTTGCTCTTTGGGTATACCGGATGTCAATTAAGACTGCAACCATTTTTACGCCTTTCGAACTAGTTTATGGATTGGAATCAATCTTCCTTGTGTAATGTGAGATTCCTTCCCTTCAGTTATTTATTGAGCTTCTTCTAGAAACTACAAGTCTTGAAGAACACCTTATTTATCTGGAATGTCTAGATGAGAAGCATCGAGACACAACCACAATTAGCGAGGCTCATAAGAAAAGATTGAAGGTTCAGTATGATAAGGCTGTGCGACCCAGGGTTTTCTCTGAAGGAAACCTCGTCCTGGTCTATGATCAAGACAATGATGCCTTAGGGGCATGTAATTTTAAATCCATGTGGTACGGTCCTTTCATTGTTAAAATATTCTATAAAAATGGAGCATCTCATTTGGTTTATTTTAATGGAAAGGAGCTAGTGGAGCCCAGAAATGGGCTCTATCTTAAGAAGTATTATGCCTAGAATTTTCATTGGTTTGTACATATTGTATTTTTTGTGCATATTTTTCTATTGGTTTCATTGTGACATTGATATTTTTTATCTTATTTGGAAGGTATATATGAATTATATGGTCTATTTACGCTTTGTCGATGGTGCTAGTCGACATACCCATTATTTGGCTTCTGCAACTTGGGTAATTTACTATCCATCCGGTTAGTTGTTTGTCTGAAGGGGAATATGTAATTTTCTTGCTTTGAATAATGTTTCAAAATATATTGTTGTGGTAAATATATTTTCTAAAGCAATATCTATTGGTGTTGGTTCATTGGTAGTGTACGTGGACTCACAACTGGTGGTGTCTCAATTGAATAACATCAATCGTGTCAAATATCCTTATTTATATCACATATTTCCAAGAGCGTTTTTATTACAGAGATCATTTAATTACATTACATATATCCATATTCCACGATCAGAAAATAGATTTGTTGATTCATTAGATAATCAAGCAATTGATTAGCATATAATTCATTCATCACATTAAACATAAAAATCATCAATAATAATTGTATATATGAGAGATTCACATCACGAAAACGTCTGTAAATAGATCTGAGTCATATGTTAAAAAATATACAAAATTGGACAGCAATGTCCTACAAAATTAGGGTGTATGCTAGATGATTTCTATCATAAAAATATCAAGTCATTTAGTCATCCTAAAATCTATGTTTAAGGGCCCTACCTTGGATGAACATCTTCGAAAAACACTATGGTAGTTGCCACACATTGGAAAATTCACACCCAATCCCATGGCACACCAATTGTGCATCTTTGAATAGCTTCTCGAAGATCCTCCACTACAGCCATAGACACCTGGCATGCTAAACCCTCCAAGTTCCTATGTATGGCATGGAGGACTCTCTCAAGATCACCTGCGACATTATCCGCCTCTCTTTAGTGATGCCCATGCCTCGGTAGATCCTCATGTCTTACTGGTCCAACCTATGTGTCATGATCAATAATTTTGTAAGTACTTTGTCCTATCAAAAATGTTTTCATTTCATATTTTTCAAAAACCCCAAAAAATAAAAAATCATTAAATGCGATCTTACAAATCACCCCCAAGGTAGCTCCGGGTGGAAGTGGAAGATCTTGGTTTGCCCTGAAGTCCGTACCTAATCAGAAGCTCATTATTTGGCTAAAAAATGAAATTTATCATAAATTCTCCAAACCAAAATGATCGGATAGATCTCGTCACTAGGATTCCAACTCAACTCGTTTCATCAAAATCTGAGCTCGTATGAGTAAATTATGGTATGATGTTTGTTTTCCAAAATAGGTAAAGATTAAGCAAAACAGTGACAGACTGATGACTTGGCAGTCCAGTCAGCACCTTAGGAATATTTAGAGAATATTTTGAATTTTTCAGCCAATGACACTGTGACAAGTGCCATCACCAGATTCGCCAATGTTGCTTGGGGAAGTTGATTTTTTCCTCATAATCCTAAGTTTGGAACTATCTATGGTGGATTATTATTATTAATGGTGGAATTTTTGGGCCAGTGGGGAAGGGCCATGTGGTGCAACTAGAGGTTGCCACATGCCCCACCCCCCATGGCAAGGTTGGATGGCATGATAATTTGTTGAATTGGGTGCATATATATGTTTACTTCCAAAGTTAGAAACCATAGTCAAAGGTTTAATGGCACAAAATATTACATATCAGCATATATATATCTATAACCAAATTCTTAATACTATGGTCGAGCAGGAGTTTGCGTCAAAAAAATATTATGGTGGGGGTCGAGGTCGAACCCATGACCACCCGCCTACAACACCAACACTTTACCACTATGCCATCTACCGTGGTCCTTATCCCATAAGGATCTCACCACTATTTGAAGTTTGTTAAGCACTGAGTTGGGGGTTTGGAGGTCTCAAATTTATACGTGCCTAGAACTAGGAGCTAATACAGATATTCTGGTGGATTTTTTAAAACTCAATTAAACTGTATTATTAACGATAATTTGTGGATTAACCATGATAATCTAAAATTAACGGTAAGTGTTGGTTAGCGCTAAATGCACCCATTAAATTCCCTTAACTCCTACTTATTGATAATTAACTACACACTTATCTTAGCGGAAATTTTGGTAGACCCGCCAAATTCGGCAGAATCTCCACATTTAGTGGAGTTAACTGGCAGACTTCCAGAATTAGTGGAGAAAAACTAGGAAAATTTGGTTTTGCCATAACTAAGGCAATTTTCGACCAATTTTGGCTCAGGAAGAGTCATTATTGGTATATTTTTATGTTTTGGAGCCATTGGAGCAGGCTTCAGAGGCAACAGGAGAATTTAAACAACACTTTTTCACAATTGAATCTAATACGAAGTCCCACACTATGAACCTGGACCAAGGAGATGTAGCCCAGGAGGGGTGAACTCCGTCATTAAAAGCTTGTGTATTTTTATCTGTTATTTGTGCTTGCTGTGTTTTTATATGTTTTTATTTAGCATTGAGTTTCCATGCTTTTAATTTTATGGAATACTTAATCTCATCAAGTTTAATGAATTTTCAATCATAATCACATGTATAAACCCTTGTATGATAAGAAAACCAAAGCACTTTCATGTTAATTCTGAAACCGATATTAAAAAAAAATTAAATAACAATAAATCTCAGATCAATTTTATATCAGAGAACAAGGTTTCTAAAGGTTGTTTTCTTTCTTTACTTGAGATTGTGCAAGAAGGGTTTTAATAGTTGCAATTTTGTGATTCTTACAAGGTTGAAGTTGCAGAGAGGAGAAGGGAAGTTATTAGTTTTTAGTTATAATATTAGGAAAAGAAGAAAGAGAGTTTAGAGAGAATCATATTCACCCAAATTTCCACTCAAAGCTGCACTTGAAGCACCTCAAGTTCCATCTCCAGCAGTTGATATTGAAGAGGTACAAATTGCACAAGAAGTTGAAGTGATTGAAGAGGTACAAGAATCATAGGTTGATCTTGAATCCTTAGATATTATGTCAGGAGTTGGAGAGAATCATGGACATTCGAAAGAAGAAGATGTCAGGAGATACTTCAAAGATATTCAAAGAATGGTTAAAATCATGTTTGATGCATTCACTACAGAAAAAGCAGGAGAAGGTTCTAAGCCTCCACATGGAGAAGGATCTTCAGATGGTAAGAAGGATGAAGAGAAGAGTTTGAAAGGTGGTGGAGGAAATCCACCTCCATCTCCACCATCCTCATCCTCATCATCTTCATCAGCATCTTAATCTTCCACTTCCACCACAAAAACCACCCACACATTCAAAAATCCAAAAAGGAAAAACTCCATTACTCAAGTTGGACATAAAGTTTGAACTTCCCATGTACAATGGTGAGGTAAATGCAGAGAAGTTAGACAATTGGATCCATCAATTGGAATTATACTGTAGAATTCATAATCTACAAGAGGATGTCATAAATATCCAGTTAGCTTCATTAAGGCTAGAAGGAGCATCACTAGTTTGGTGGGAGGCAAATACTCAAGAGGAAATACAAATTCATGGTAAGATATCCATTTCTTGGGTTGAATTCATTTCTTCCATTAAAACACAATTTTATCCATTAGCCTATATGCAAAAATAAATAATGAGTTGGAAAAACTTTAGGCAACTCAAAGGCCAAACTGTTCAAGAGTACACACAGGAGTTTAGAAAGAGGGCTTTGTTGTTAATAGTAAACTTGAATTCACAAGACACACTCTTGAAATACATTGGGGGTTTACATTCCTACTTGAAACATACTATCCTTATGTTTAACCCAAAATAATTAGATGAAGTATATGTGTAAGCCACACATCTTTAAGCAAGGGGAAATAACATTGAGGAAGAGGGTAGTAAGAGGAATCCATTCAAGGTTAAGGGGAAAGATAAGGGAGGAAAATGGAAGGGAAAGAAGAATGCAAGCATCAAGAAAGAAGGGGATAAAACTAAATGCAAACATTGTTCCAAATAGGGGCATGATGAAGCCCACAGTTGGAAACTACATCCCAAACTAAGGCCAAAGAAACCAAATAACAAAGGGAAACAAAAGATTACTCCCACCACACAACAAGATTTTGGATCTGATTCAGGAGATAGACCAAGATAATAGCCATGGTTAAAAAGGAAAGGAAGCCATAGAAAGTAATATTTCCTCAAATAGTTACAGCAACACTCCAAATGAAGAAACAAGGATAGAATTGTTCCATGTTAGAGTGATTTCAAATCATACAAATATTGATGCTTTTTTTGATAGTGGGTCACAAGAAAACCCAATATTAGAAGACTTGGTCAAAAATATTAACCTTGAAATCATATCACATCATAAACAACACCCTTTTCATTGGATAGTTAAGAATTCCAATTTACATGTTACAAGAAAATGCATATATCGATTTTCTATTACTGAAAACTTTGTTGATGAAGTCGAGTTAGATGTGGTTCCACTTGACATTTCCGGGATTATCTTGGGAAGTCCATATTTGTATGACAAGAAAGAATTGTTTTATCACCATGAGAACAAATATCATTTGATTAAGGATGGGGTGGATTATAATGTGAGATATCATCGCAAGAAACTGAATTTTTCTTTAGTTAATGCAAGGCAAATGAAGAGGCTAGTTAATGCAAGTAAAAATTTTGTGTTTCTCATGATCAAGAAAAAGGATGTTGTTGAATATGAATCTTTTGAAGGATGTGATGAAAAAATTAAATCTAATTTGTTTTATGTGGTAATTCAGCATGGAAAGATGTTTCAATAACCAAATGGGTTACCTCCCAAGAGGGGAATTCAACATGAGATTCAGTTGTAGTAGGATGTTCCAATTCCAAACATTGGTATGTATCGCATATCAATTATGGAGAGTTTTGAAATCATGAAACAAATCCAAGAATTTTTGAACAAATGTATCATATGCCCATCTACTTCACCATGTGGTTCACCAATTTTTTTGGTACCAAATAAAGACAAGACTTGGCGCATGTGCATAGATTTTCATGCACTAAATAAAATCACGGTAAAGAATCATTACCCACTCCCACATATTGATGATTTTATAGATCAATTAAAGTATGCAAGATAATTCACTAAGTGAGACTTGTGAATTGGTTATCATCAAGTCATAATAGCTGAAGAGGACATTTGGACAACTTCTTTTAAAAATAGACATGGATTGTTTGAGTGGTTAGTTATGCCATTTGGTCTAAAAAATGCTCCATCTACTTTAATGAGAGTCATGAATGATGTACTTATGCCATTTATAGATGAATTCATCATTTTTTACTTCGATGACATACTTATACTCATAAAATCAAGAGAAGAACATGTCATTCATGTGGACAAGGTACTTGATGTCTTGAAAAAAGAGAAATTATTTTTAAAGATGTCGAAGTACGAGTTTGGTAAGAATTATTTGGTGTATTTGGGACACATTGTTATAGGAGGTGAGTTGAAGATAGACCCTTCCAAAGTATAGGTCATTCTGAATTGGCCCAAGCCCAATACATTTACAGAGGTAAGAAGCTATTCTTGGGGCAGCACAGCATTAGAGGAAATTCATTGCTAATTTTTCTTCCTTTGAAGCTTCGTTACATCCATTGAAAAGTGTCAAGAAAGTCTTGCATTGGGGAGATATGCAGAAAAAATGACAGCAACAAAATTGAATCGGGCCCCCAAGGAGAGTTGGTCTCTAAACTCTATCCATTATTCATTATAATTCTTATCTCTTCTTATGTTAAGACTTTGGATAAATTTAAATATATCCGCCCTTATAACTCCACAATATCTCCAATATAAAATTGGCACTAACTTCAGAATTTAATTATATTAAGGTCGACAACTAAATAATTATCCTCGCACGAAACCTTATGACAAAGGTTAAATACTTCGGGGCTTATGTGAATAACCCAACTACATTACCCATGTAACACTTAATGTACTTTAGGCCCCGGCCCCACCTATACAATCAACAGAATTCAATTAAATTCAATGCCCATACCTTAAGTTATCTTCCATGCTATTTTGTGTGCGATCACTGTTTGATGGCCGGCCTCTAGATCAGGTGGCTTACGTTAATATCGTGTTGTCTTCTCCGTCAATAGTTAATGTGCGATGAGGGAGAAGTGAGGCAGTATTGCCCCATCGACATGTCAAATTTTCACAAGATCGCGTTGGGTTGGAGTGGTTTCCTTTCCGTACAAAATAGGTGCGATCAAAACTACTTCCGGATTTTGAACAATGTTTGACCGGAGTTTCACCGGGGTTGACACTACTCCATGTATTCGTTCCACTCCTTAAATCAATTTCTTCTATGGGCGGGTTTTCACTATAAGCTGAACTCGTTGTTCTATGGAAACCCAACACTCCGGTTACACTCTTCCGCCGACTGATTACACATACACTCTTTAGTGCCTGCAACAAGGCTCAATATATCACTCTGGGCATCTTACAGGGTTTCAAAACAACAGAGACATTCCGGAAATTCAATGGGGATCCATAATCAACATAGACAGAGGTTTGCAGAGATTTAAACATCAATTCTCTTCATTGAATTAATCGTAGGACTGAAGGTTCAATACGCTCAGGACCAAACAAATTCACACTGAGACTAATTCAATCACACACAAGAAATCAATAAAAGATTGGCATTTATTCAACTTAAAGAAAATTCTTAACACACAAACTTCACCACGAAAATCTCCTCCCCTCAATGCATCTGGGGAATACAATTTATATGTATCATTATGTGTCTCTTCATTTCCTCTCTAAGGACCGCTTCTAATCTAAAAATCCTAATTACATTCATTCGAATAACTGAACATGACAGTTGGACTGGACCTAAAACTATTCAACTTCTACTGACTCTAACTGATCTAAATCCAACAGACAGCTAAGGTATTGACACCTTGCTGTTACAAATTCAAATGATTTTGAACCCTCCTAGCCACAACATGTGGAAAAAATATCCTACATTGTTGGCTAGTGTCTAATGCCCCTGCATTAGACTCCCGAGGGCAATTTTCTTTCATGGACTCCTATCCATGAGTTCTTCCACTGATCTTCCTATCTTCAGCAACATTCCTTTAGTCATCCAAGTGGCATATTCCTCTGGCTGGCCTTTCCACTTGATTAAGTACTGAAATTACTCTTGTCCTCTAGTCTTCTTGAACACTCTTTTGCCCAATATCTTCTCTGGTTGCAGTGGTTGTGCTGGAGGTAGCTGCTTTGCCCACTCAATCTGTTCCTTTTCTGCTGGTCCTTATTTTGCACCTTCATCTTCATACTTGTACAAATCTGCAACATTAAAAATGGGATATATTCCAACATCAGGAGGCAATGCAATCTCATAAGAATTAGCAAAAAAAATTCTAAGTATCTTGCATGGCCTAATATTTTTAAATTTCAGTTTGTTATACTGCTTCTTTGGGAATCTCTCCTTTCTCAAGTGTGCCAAAACCATATCTCCTAATTCAAAATGGACTTCTTTTCTGCTCAAGTCTGCTCTGCCTTTGTATTTTATGCTGCTGCCTTGTAGCTGCTGTTTCACTTGTTCATGTATGGCTTGGATTTCTGAAGAAAATTCCTCACCATCGGCACTCCTTAGTTCTACCCTTCCCAGATTTCTTAATTCTAATATTCCTCTAGGGTGCATTCCATAAACAATATGGAATGGACTCTTCCCTATGCTTCTATTTTGTGAGTAATTATATGCATATTTTGCCTGGGACAAAATATGATCCCACTGCTTGGGATGCTCTCCTGCAAGACTTCTCAACAAATTTCCCAGACTTCTATTCACTACCTCAGTCTGTCCATCAGTCTGAGGATGATAAGCTGAGCTGAAACTCAGTTTGGTACCAAGTTTCTTCCACATTTTCCTCCAAAAATGCCCACAAATCTGGTGTCTCTATCTGAAACAATACTCTTGGGCAACCTATGCAACCTAACAACTTCTTTGAAAAAAAAGTTAACAACATCGGTGGCATCACTAGTTTTATAACATGGAATAAAATGTGCCATTTTGGAAAAAATTTCCACTACAACAAAGACTGCATCAATCCCTCTCTGAGTCTTGGGCAATCCTAGAACAAAATCCATACTCACCATGTCCCAAGGCCTATCTGGTATAGGCAAGGGAGTGTACAATCCTGCATTCTGGCTCCCTCCGTTGGCATATTGACAGATTTCGCAATTCTTCACAAACTTGTCCACTTCTGCTCTCATCTTGGGCCAATAATAGAAGTGACTCAGCTGCTCATAATTTTTATCAGTACCAAAGTGCCCAGCAAGTCCACCACTATGCTTCTCCTTGATCAAATTTTCTCTCATGGAACATTTTGGTACACACAGTTGGTTTCTTATTAATAGTAAGTCCTCCTGCAAGAAATAATCCAGCCACTGGCTTCTATCTGTTAGAACAGGGTTACAAAATGCTTCAAATGCTTCCTTAAAATATGAATCTATTTTATACAGTTCTTTGAGGAAATAAAATCCTACAACTTCAAAATTGGTTTCTTGAACAAGCATGTGTCTCATACTCAAAGCATCAACTAATTTATTTGCTTGGCCACTTATATGTTTTAAAAAAAAGTTGAAACCTTGGAGATACTCAACCCATTTTGCATGCTTATGATTTAACTTGGGCTGCTATACAATGTACTGCAAAGCATGATTGTAAGAGTATAATACCAACTCCTTGGACATTAAATAATGCCTCCACTTTTTCAATGCCTGAACAACTGCATAGAATTCCTTCTCATAAGAGGAATACTTCCTTCTGGTGTCATTAAGATTTTCACTGAAATAAGCTACAGGCCTATCATCCTGACTCAACATAGCTCCAATGGCTTCTCCACTAGCATCACACTTCACTTGAAATGGTTTAGCAAAATCAGGCAGAATTAAAACAGGCTTTCCAGTTATCTTTTGCTTCAAAATTTTAAATTTTCTTTCTGCTTCAGTAGTCCATTTAAATGGTCTTTTTCTCTTCTTTATTGTCTCAATGATGGGTGCATTAATCTTACTAAAGTTTCTTATGAATTTCCTGTAAAAACTGGCAAGTCCATGGAAACTTCTTACCTCAAAAACATTTCTAGGTGAAGGCCACTCCACAATTGCCTTAACCTTTTTTGGGTCCATCTTCAATCCTTCTGCAGAAACAACAAAACCTAAATACACAAACTCTTCCTTCATGAATGAGCATTTCTTTAAGTTTATCAGCAGTTTCTCTTGGTGTAGCTTCTTCAATACATAATTAAGATGCCTTAGATGTTCTTCTTTAGTTTTGCTGAAAACTAATATATCATCCAGATACACTATCACAAATTTACCAATGAATTATTTCAACACTTCATTCATAAGTCTCATAAAAGTACTAGGTGCATTTGACAACCCAAAAGGCATTACCATCCATTCATACAGTCCTTCATTCGTTTTAAAGGTATTTTTCCACTCATCACCCTCTTTTATTATAATCCGATGATATCCAATTTTTAAATCTAACTTTGAAAAATATTTGGCACCACTCAAAAAATCCATTAAATCCTCAACTCTAGGCAAAGGGAATCTGTACCTGATTGTTATCTTTCTTTGGGCTCAATACTTCTGGTACTGCACATGGACTCAAAATCTCTCTGATCAGTCCCTTCTCCACCAACTCCTGTACTTGCTTCCTGATTTCCTCATTTTCTGTGGGAGTCATTCTGTAGGATGCCTTATTTGGTATATTTGAACCAAGGATAAAATCTATCTGATGGCTGATCTTCCTTACAGGTGGCATCTCATCAAGTAAATCATCCACAACAATGTCACAATAAATGTCCAGCATCTCTTGGATTTCTATTAGCAAATCAGAAATCTTTGTAGAAGTAAGAACTACCTTAGGTTTGCAAACTAAAGCAAATCTTACCTCTTTTTCTTCAATCTGCTGTAGATACTCCTTCTTGCTCAGCAACAAGGTCTTTGGATCAGTCACTCTGCTTGATGGTTCTCCTTCTTCCATGGGTATTAATGTATGATGTACCCCATCTTTGAAGAACTTGTAAGTGTTCTTCTTGCCATCATGCACTGCTGCTCTGTCAAACTGCCAAGGTCTACCCAGCAGTATGTGACACACATCCATGGGCATCACATCACACATAACCTTGTCTTTTTATTTTCTCATTTGCAACTCTATCTCACACTGTTCCTTTACAATCAGCTGGTGCCCTTTATGCAGCCAGGACACCTTGCAGGGAGTTGGATGTTCTCTTGTCTTCAACTTCAAATTCTCTATCACCTCAGTGGAAACCAGATTGTCTGTGCTGCCACTATCAATGACTAGTTGGCAGCATTTCCCCTGGACTTTGCATATACTCCTAAAAAAATTCTTCCTCTGTGCAGGCTCAGTGACCTCTTTGGCTTGTTTCAACAGAACCTTATTAACCACCAAGGACTCTCCCCTCTCTTGTAAAATTTCTTCTTCAATTGCTGCCTCTTCTCTAGCCTGGGTAGCAACAGCATTTCTTGGACTAGCGCCCATGTTCTTTGGGCACTCACAGTGCTTGTGTCCCACTTGATGACATCTATAGCACCTCAATTCTCTACCTCTGCCTCTACCTCCTCTTCCTTTGTAAGAACTCTTTCTGACTCTTGCATCACCCTCTGTAGATGCATTATGAGGAGAGCTACTGTTAGCTCCATCTCTAGGTGTAGCAGGCTTTCCTCTACCACCCTGACTTCCCTTTCCACGGAAAGTACCTCTCCCTTTGGCAGACTGCTTCCTAAGGAGTTTATCCTCTGCTTTAAAGTCCATCTGATAGGCCTCTTCAACTATCTTAGGAGACAGAATACCCATTTCATCTTGGATCTCCAGCTTGAGACCATTCACATATCTGGAAATTTTCTCTGGTGTGTCTTGAAACTGTCCAGCTCTTATACTTACTCTATAGAATTTTTCTGTGTATTCCTTTACTGTCAGCAATCTTTGTCTCAGGTTCTTCATTTGCCTAAACAATGTTAACTGATAGTCACTAGGAAAGAATTTACGTTTTAACTTAGCCGTCATTCTAGTCCAGCTTTTGATAAGTTGTTTGCCAGCTCTCCTTCTTTCTGCTTGCACTCCATCCCACCAAAGTGCAGCATGTCCCTTCAGCTTTGTTACTGCAAACTTGACCTTCTTATCTTCGCTCATTTCTTCATAGTCAAAGCACTTGTTCATTTCATTGATCTAGTCCACCAACTCTTCTAGATTCAGTCCTCCTGCAAAACTTGTCACTTCAATCATGGGACTAACTGCAGACCCCATAATAGTTCTGAGGAGCCTCATTTCAGGAGGAATCTCAGCATTTTCTTCAGCTTCTTATAATTCAGGTTCACTGATGTCTTCAAGATCTCTGGGTTGTCTTAGTTCCATGGCATCCATTCTGGCCTCGAACCCCTACAAGGTCTCCAACACTTCTGCATTGGCAACAGGTCTTCCTCTCCTTCTGTCAGCACCTCTACCGACTCGGATTGCCATGTTAATTCTATGCAAAACAACTCAAAAACAGCTCTGATACCACAATTGACAGCAACAAAATTGAATCAGGCCCCCAAGGAGAGCTTGTCTCTAAACTCTGTCCATTATTCCTTTTAATTCTTATCTCTTCTTATGTTAAGACTTTGGATAAATTTAAATATATCCGCCCTTATAACTCCACAATATCTCCAATATATAATCGGCACTAACTTTTGAATTTAATTATATTAAGGTCGACAACTAAACAAGTATCCTTGCACGAAACCTTATGAAAAAGGTTAAATACTTCGGGACTTATGTGAATAACCCGACTACATTACCCATGTAACACTTAATGTACTTTAGGCCCCAGCCCCACCTATACAATCGATGGAATTCAATTAAATTCAACGCCCATACCTTATGTTATCTTCTGTGCTCTTTTGCGTGCGATCACCGTTTGATGGCCAGCCTCTAGATCGGACGGCTTACGTTAATATCATGTTGTCTTCTCCGTCAACAGTTAACGCGCGATGAGGGAGCGGTGAGGCGGTATTGCCCCGTCGACATGTCAACTTTTCACAGGATCCTGTTGGGTTGGAGTGGTTTCCTTTCCATACAAAAGCGGTGCGATCAAAACTGCTTCTGGATTTTGAACAGTGTTTGACCGGAGTTTCACCGAGGTTGACACTACTCCATGTATTCATTCCACTCCTTAACTCGGGTTCTAACCTTAGAACAACACTATCCGTTCAAAATAAAACAAATCAATTTCTTCTATGGGAGGGTTTTCACTATAAGCTGAACTCATTGTTCTATGGCAACCCAACACTCCGGTTACACTCTTCCGTTGAATGATTGCACATATGCTCCTTAGCGCTTGCAACAAGGCTCAATATATCACTCTGGGCCTCTTACAGGGTTTCACAACAACAGAGACATTTCGGAAATTCAATGGGGATCCATAATCAACATAGACAGAGGTTTGCGGAGATTTACACAACAATTCTCTTCATTGAATTAATCGCAGGACTGAAGGTTCAATACGCTTGGGACCAAACAAATTCACACTGAGACTAATTCAATCACACACAGAAAATCAATAAAATATTGCCATTTATTCAACTTAAAGAAAATTCTTAACACACAAACTTCACTGCGAAAATCTCCTTCCCTCAATGCATCCAAGGAATACAATTTATATGTATCATTATGTGTCTCTTCGGTTCCTCTCTGAGGACTGTTTCTAATATAAAAATCCTAATTACATTCATTCGAATAACTGAACATGACAGTTGGTCTAGACCTAAAACTATTCTACTTCTACTAACTCTAACTGATCTAAATGCAATAGACAATTAAGGTATTGACACCTTGTTGTTACAAATTCGAATGATTTTGAACCCTCCTAGCCACAACATGTGGACTAAATCTCCTACATTGCTGGCTAGTTTCTAATGTCCCTGCATCAAAAAAACATTCAATTCTTTATAGCAAAAGATAATTTCAACACTGGTATTGTATCTTCTGGATCTTAGATAGCCATTTGACATCCAAACAAATGCAAGTGATTATGCTATGGGAGAAGTTTTCATGCAACATCGTAAGCTTGTTTCGTTTCATTATGAAATTTTTAATGGAGACGTGACTAACAATCCCACCTCTGACAAAGAGTTATATGAATTGGTACAAAGTGTAAATAAATGGAAGCACTATTTGATGGGGAAAGAGACCATTATCCATACCGACCATCAGCGATTGCAGTACTTACAATCACAGTCAAAGTTGCAGCAATCAAGACATTTCAAATGGATGGGATTTCTACAAAAATTTCATTTGGTTATTAGGTAAAAAAATGGAATGTACAATAAGGTAGCTGATATGCTCTCTAGGCATATTATAAATTCATCTATTATACTCAATCACAATTCAGTTATGCATGAAAGTTACATTGAACAATATGCATATGATAGTGATTTTCAAGATGTGTATGAAAACTTGAATCAAGGAAAACAAAATGAAGAGTTAGATTATCATGTGCATAATATTTTGTTGTATCACTTGGGAAAGTTATGTATACCACAAGGTGAAAGAAACAATATCATAAGGGAGGCACACACATCATTGATTGATGTACATTTTGGTGTAGGCAAGACAATAGAATCTCCAAAGGTATTGTTATTGGCCACACATGATTGATAGTGTATCTCATTTTATTATAGGATGTTCTTTATGTGTAATAAGTAAGCCTAGTAATAGGAAACTTGGATTTTACACTCCATTTCTAGTTCCTTCACATCCTTGGGAGAATATCTCAATGGATTTTGTAGGGGTCTTCCAATGTCAAGGAAAGGTCATGATTACATGTATGTTGTGGTAGATAGGTTCAAGAAAATGTGTCTTTTGATGCCATGTAAGAAAAAAATTACAGCTGAACAAACTGCTAATATTTTATTTCAAAATGTATGGTTTCATTTTGGTCTTCCTACTTCTATTGTAAGTGAGCAAGATTCCCGGTTTGTTGGGAATTTTTGGTCAAAATTATGGTACATGATGGACACAAAGTTGAAGAAGAGTACAAATTTTATCCACAAACAGATGGTCATACTGAGGTGGTAAACAAGACATTTATTCATCTTCTTAGAGTCTATTGCAACAAGCATCCCAAGTTGTGGGATGAATAGTTGCATTACATTCAACATGCATACAACAGGGCAAAGCATTCTTCCACAAACACATCGCCATTTGAGTCATGTCTTGGGTACTTACCAAGATCGCCTTTGGACTTCATCTTTGAGAAAGATCTTGCTATAGATGGTCATATTGACATAGATAAGGCAAGGAAGTTCATTGAGAAAATTTAGTTGATACATCACACAGTGCAAGAATAACTTGAAAATAGTCAAAGCAGCTATAAGGAAAGGCATGACAAACACTGTGTTGATCACAAATTCCAGGTTGGAGATGAATTTTGGTTGTATATCAGCAAATAAATATTGCAAGGGGAAGGTAAAAAGCTCAAGCCAATCTATTATGGTCCATTTAAAATTATGGAAAAGATTGGTACTAATGCATTTAAGCTAGATTTTCCTCCTTATATGCAAATGTATTCTATCGTCAATGTTGAGAATTTGAGGTTACTTGAGCCTCCTTTGATTGATGATCAAGGAGAGAATTTCCAGCTGCCATAAATAGATGATTTATTGCCAAAATATCTTGATGAACTTCAGCAAGATCTCATACTTGACGGAAGAATTAGAACTTCAAGAAGAGGGAATGTCAAATACCTAAGAGTGGAATCAAGGGAAAAAATCCTTCAAAGGCCATATGGATGGAGAGTGAAAGGGTGAGGAATTTGTACCCTCGCCTTGTAAACAATTGATAGTATCTTTTGGGGTCCAAAAGGCTTCTAGTGGGGAGGAATGATCAAAAGCTCAATATTTAGCTAAAAACTGAAAGTTCTCATAAATTCTCCAAACCACAATTACCAGATAGAGCTCGTCTCGAGGATTCCAACACAACTTGTTTCATCAAAATCCGAGTTCATATGAGTAAGTTATGGCCTGCTGTTCGTTTTCCCAAATAGGTAAAAATTGTGTAGAATAGTGACAAATTGATGACTTGGAAGTCTAGTCAGCACCTCAGGAATATTCAGGGAATATTCTCCAGTTTTTAGCCAGTGACAAGTGTCATCACCAGATTCGCCAATGTTGCTTGGGGAAGTTGAATTTTTCCTCCTAAACCTAATTTTGGAATTATATATGGTGGATTATTATTATTAATGGTGGAATTTTTGGGCCAATGAGGAAGGGCCACGTGGCGCAGCCAGAGGCTGCCACGTGATGCCCCCATGGAAAGGTTCGATGGCATAATAATTTTTATGCAAGGTTGAATTGGGTGCATATATATGTTTATTTCCAAAGTTAGAAACCCTAGTCAAAGGTTTAATGGTGCAACATATTACATATCAACGTATATATATATATATATATATATATAAAGTTTTAATACTATGGTTAAGCCAGAGTTCGTGTCAAAAAAATATTATGGCGAGGGTCAAGGTCAAACCCACAACCATCAGCCTATAGCACCAACACTTTACCATTATGCTATCTATCGCGGTCCTTACCCCACAAGGATCTCACCACTATTTGAAGTTTTTTAAGCGCTGAGTTGGGGGTCCGGAGAGGGTTAGCCTAGTGGGCCAACCCCCTCCCACATGTCTACACACCCAGAACTAGGAGCTAATATAGATATTCCAGTGGATTTTCTAAAATTAAATTAAACCGTATTATTAACGATAATCCGTGGGTTTCCCATACGGGCATGGTCTAGTGCCCAGCGGACGCACTGTTAAGGCATTCGTGTTGTGTAGCAGGTCACGAGTTCGAGCCTCATATTATTCGGGTACCATTCTTGCAGGATGGGTGGTCCTTGATAGGTTATAGTGGTAGCCAGGGGTTTGACCCTAGGTATCCCATGTAAAAGCTGTCTGATGTTGCTGATTCCTCTAACTCACAAAAAAAAATGATAATCCGTGGGTTAACCACAATAATCCAAAATTAACGGTAAGTGTGGGTTAGTGCTAAACACACCCATTAACCTCACTTAACTCCTGCTTATCGATAATTAACTGCACACTTATCTTAGCGGAACTTTTGTCGGGCCCACCAGATTTGGCAGAATCTCCACATTTAGTGGAGTTAATTGACAGACTTCCAGAATTAGTGGAGAAAAACTTGGAAAATTTGGTTTTGCCATAAATGAGGCAATGTTCGACCAATTTTGGCTCAGGAAGGGTCATTCTTGATATATTTTGATGTTTTGGAGCCATTGGAGCAGGTTGCAAAGGAAATAGGTGACTCTAAATAGCACTTTTTCACAATTGAAGCTAATACAAAGGCCCACACTATGAAGTTGGACCAAGGAGATGTAGCCTAGGAGGGGTGAACTCCTTCATCAAAAACTTGTGTATTTGTCTCTGTTGTTTGTGCTTGCTATGTTTTTTATGATGTTGTTCAACATTGAGTTTCCATGCTTTTAAGTTCATGAAATACAATTAATCTCATCAATTTTAATGATTAGTCAATCATAACAACATGTATAAACCCTTGTATGATAATCAAACCAAAGCACTTTCATGTTAATTTTGAAACTGATATTAGCACATCATTAACTAAAAATCAATTTCAAATCAATACCTACATACAGGTAATACTCTATGCTGATCACTTTTTCTCCCCTCCACAGGAATAAATCATCATCAAAGTTAGTTCTAGGGACCTCGTCAGCGCCTAGTCTCTTCATCAGATCAGCCCACCGTACTATCTGTGGATCTCTTGGGTTGTTGATTGTTGATATCTCTTTGGGTCGAAGCCCAAGTAGTCTCTTGAAAAATAAAGTACAAATGATAGTCCCATATCCAAAGTTTTTGGTCTTAACCTTTCGAATTGAAGTCAATTGTTTTTTCAAATTGATCAGTAATGTTGTGCACCAATTATATAGTGTGGTTAGGCAATCAGTTTCCAAACTCATGGTAGCTCTTGAGGCCTGGTGTAGTGATGTTGATCCGGCTACTTGGAAAATAGTGAAAAGAATTATTTTCATGTGTACTCCCTCTACATCTCTGATTGGGATATGAGTCCCAACCTTTTGAGTATCTGTTGATAAATATAATTGGATGTAATCCTCTACATTTAGTCCTTCTAGGGCCTTCCCCTGCACTTTTACTGGATCTCCTCTTCAGGAAATTCTAGTGATGAAGTATAAGTCTTCAATATCAATTCGCAGAAGCATTTGATCAATCATAAATGCATCTTCTTCAGGCTCCCAGTAATCCACACACATTTCAAGAAATTTTGTGTGTGTCTTCATATTTGGAATTTTGAAGAATTTTAACAATCTACATCCTCGGAGCACTTCCAGTGACAAAGCATCTTCCATTACCTCATTTTCAATAGCAATGTATTCACTCTCTCTCCAGCTGATAGTCACCTTTCATCAATTCATTTTTTCATCCATTAGATATTTGATTTAAAAAATTGTGCTACGCATACGCAGTTTTCTTTTATACAAAATTGTGTATATTCGCAACTTCAATGTAATCAACCTGCATATACGTAGAGGGTTAATCTAAAAATCTAATTCCTATGGTCAAACATCTAAAAATTTCTTGAATTGATGAATAAAATCATTAAAAATGAGTTTGAGAGGGTTACCTGGAAGATTTGCGATGATTCAAATGAAAAATTGACTAGATTAAAATTGGTGGTTTTTTGCTCCGGAGCCTCTTTTTCAAATTGACCAATGCACAAATGAAAAATGTAAGTCTAAAAGTTATATTTATGCCAAAATTTCAAAATATTTCTAACCCCTCTTTCATAAAGTTTGTGTCTATCTTTTGAAATTTGTTGAACTTTATAACCTTTTGGCTTGCAAGTGCTAGAATAGGTTGTTTTCAGGATCATTTGAAGATTTTAAGATGATTTTTACCACTTTAATTCCATGACTGTTGACCCGTCATGGAGGGTATTTTGATCAGCACTTGCATATAGGTTAGGGAAATTCACTTTCCATTACATTTTGCATTCTAGCCTCCATACTGATATATTTCCATAGGGTCAACCCCATCATGCTATGATTACTAATACCATTTTCACTCGCTAATTTATAAAATCATGATATGATAGTAGAGCCATCCTTTACATGGGCTTCCTAGTTAGATCCTCGCTAGCATGTGTTTCTCATGCTACAAAACTATGTAGGATCGGGAGTCCCATTTGGTCACGCCATGACCTGTGCGATGAAGCTTTATTCTTCTTCGTCACTATATTTTTGGCTTTATACCCTAGAGGCTCCCTATTGTTGAGTTGTTTTACTGCATTGCATGCTGACCATTTGTATCGCTTGGATTTAAGCTCGCTTCACTTGGACTTGTGTATAAGCCCAATTTTTTATCATGTATTTTTGCAAAATCAACCTTGCAATCACTTAACATCTGCAACTTGACACCCTTTTCTCATGGACAGAACATTCCTTTGAGTGTCATTTACCATTTTGGCCACCTTTCATTGAGCATAGGATTGTTCCTATGTGAGGAACTAGTGCATCTATTTCCCAACACTTGTTACATCCACTGTAATATATGCATTCTTTTATTCCTTTTTAGGCTTTCAATATGAGAAAGAAAAAAAAACTCCTAAAAATATTGGTAATGGGACATTACTTTTGTATTTTATGGCAGCTAAAAGTCAGTTGTGTCACCCTTGAACAAAGAAAAAAAAACAAAGTATTTTCTCCATTGGGATGGGCTTTAGTTTGAATTAGGAGAGATATAACCTTATTATTGAGTCAGTACTCCCTCGGTTGGTTATCTCTTCCAGTCATATGGAGGGTTTTTTCATGCCTCTTGCATGACAAGCTAATACAAAGTTATCATATGCTGCCATATAGTCACATTTTGAGTCATGCTTTTGTTTAAGGGAAGTAAACCTGCGTTGGCCTTTCTGTGGTGTCTCTTGAATCATTTTTCTGTCGGCCATCCCTGGTCTTTCAGATTTATGTTCTATCACATTATCTATTTCATCCTTTGCTAGTGCTGATAAGAAGGTTTCCATTGAATTCTTGTCGGCAGGTTTTCTCTTATCGACTTCGACAAATTGATCTGAGAGTAAAACTAGAGCCACACCTTGGCCCTATTTCCATCATTAATGATATGTGACCTTGTGCTCAGTATTTGATCAAAACCATGGGTCTTTGAATGAGTGGTTTCCCTTGTGTTCAATGCCATCTTTCATTATCACACATTAGGATTCGTGTAGTACCTTGGCTTCCATTTGACCCTATTGGTGGATTCCTCGCCTTTGTCTCAACTTTAATTATTGGTTGGTTCAGAGGGTTTCTGTCGTGTGGTACCTACATTTTTTATATGCCAAAAACGTGCTTCAGGTTGGTTACTTCATCTTTCTTCATCTGATTCCTTCCAAATTTTGGCCTGTGAGTTACACTCGCACTAGATTTATGTGGGATGCCTTAATGCCTTCCTTCCAGAAGATCGTTTCCCATCAAATCTAACAAATTTCTCTGGGAACAAGGTATAGAGTCCTTTTTTTCAGTTCCCTAGGGTCTGTAGTCATTAGTGGCAGACTCCTTCGCTATTGATAATGAGAATACATCAATGTCTCTAGATTGGTAGATTCTATCAAGTGTTTGACTTCAACCCATTCATTCACACTTATTAAATTGTACTGGGGTACCTTACTTATCATCATCATTATCAATGAGTTTTCTCGTGTTTTTTAACGGTATACATCGATGAATGGTAATCAAATGATTTCTCACATGGTCGAATTCAGCTCATTTATTCCCATAGTATAGAATTATACCATGGTGATCGGTGAAGACTCTCGGTTTTCATCAGCATGCTTTGGTTCACTTTGACAACTCCTTCAGTTTTCTTCCAGTGACACCATCCACCTTATATGTTGTAGTTCACCACATTAGCGTCTTATATGTTGGAAACCGAGTTCTGTGCAGTACCATTATTCCACTACTTATGATTCAGTACTTGGAGATTCATTTATGTGACTTGAGTGATCAGATATCATTCTTAGAATCATTGATTAGTTCTTCTATATGTGATACTATGACATGAATTTGATATGTACTTTTTGAGGTAGTGATCAAATGATCCACTATATACTTTGAAATTTCTATTGTACTTGTATACATACTGGATCTACTCCATAATTGATATGCAGACATGGTTTAATTTCACTGATCATGGTTATGCCCGCCTCAGACATGAGCTTGCTTTTTGATCTCTTCCACTGGTTTTTGGCTCACTGAAATCTAGTGAAGTTCTCTCAAGTCCTCACAAGATTCTTTATTATATACCTACATGTAATTTGTCACCGTCCCTACCATTCCCATTCCGCACAATGGAGGACCCATTATGTGACATGTGAGCAATGTCAAGCCTTGAAAATACCTTCATTGCATCCCTTTCCATGAGGACAACATTTCTGTTTATCATTTCCTGAGCAGACCACTAAAAACACATGTTTTTGCATTGGCGCTGGTAGCCCGTTATGTACTCGCGCCAATGGGGGAAAATTAACACTGAGCCCGCGCCAATTGGCGCTCTGTCCCAGTGTTGTACCCGCGCCACTCTGTTTATGGAAAGTTTTTAAAAAAAAAAGAGGCGAAGTTTCGATTACAACAACTTCGTGGATGAGTCATCAGGAGTGGTTTCGCCTGAATAACCACGGCCTTCCTCCTTTGGCCTCTTGTTTCCACCATATGGGGAACCTCCCAAAGGATAAGGCCTCCCTTCCACTATTGTAGGGATCCCAACCTCCTCCTCTCCTCTATAAATATAGCCTTCATCCATTGATGAAGGGGTTGAAAGGCTGAAAGGCTGATAGTCTTGAAGTGCTGAAGCTTTGCATCTCCCTATTCCCAAGTGCCTTTGTGCTGTAAAGAATCCCTTCTTTCCCTTAAGGCCCATTAAAGCGAGGAGACCATTGTTACGAGACTCTGGAGAGGTTTCCCTTTCCTTGGCGAGCTTTGCGAGACGTGGACAACCGGAGACCCGTTCGAAGGAAGCTCCGACGTCAGAACTTGGTTGTAACTTCTATTCGTTTATCACTTTAATAGATGACTATGATTATGGTTCCACTCCTTTTCCTATCATGTTAATGCGAGTAATATCTTTTCTGACCGATGTTTAGTTACGTATGTTGGTTCCTATGCATGTATCTGTTCGTTTCTTCTGCGTGCAGGTGTTCATCCACGGAGATCGTGGAAGGATTGTGATCTGCCAAGGCTGAAGGACGGGGACATCTTCTTCTTCAGATCTAGCATTGGAATCCAGGTAGGCTCTTATCCCAAGTCTTTCATTCGTAACTAGGAGCTTGCGTCATAGCATTGTTTGTTTGTTGCTAGACCCCTGCTGGGCTGGTAGGGATCGCCTCTGTCCGCAGAGGGGATTTACCTCCTCAACAAATTGGCGACTCCACTGGGGATCGTCCGGTTTTCCTTGTCTCGTTTATGTTGTTTCGCTTCGATCGTTTTTCCT